>JAGXCT010036257.1:0-79325 GCA_022495035.1 Philopotamus ludificatus
CAATTTTACTAGTGTGTTTTGTGTATATTAAACAAATCTAAAAATGTGAAAACAAAGCTCGCTTATTTCTAAAATTCTCTGCCTTGCGCACATACAGAGCATAATTGAGAAGATTCCAAATTTATTCATCCATGTCGAGAAATAAAAGCTGTAATATATTAATATGCCTTGGGTGTGAAAATATCCAAACTCAGTGTACTTCCTCCCTTTTTTCGGTATATCTTTACATTTTAAATCCGGGAGCCGGAAACAAGGACATCGGTACAACTGCGTAAATATTTTCGGCATTATTCCGCCGGAAGACATTCATTACAAATATTATTATTACGCCCGTTCTCCGCGTAGTCGCGAATTTCGTATGTGCGTCGAATAAATACCAGATCAATATTAGCGACTCGGCTACTTATTTATTTGAAATTGTATTTTTAGTTTTGTGTTTGGTTAGCGAGATTGTTTGCATTACATTTGCAGCCAACTATTGTATTGTTTGCGTGTGTAATTAATTTTCAAACTGCGCATCGAGCATTATTGCTCTACAGTGGCGAAATGTATACCACCGTTGCCGAATAAAATAATAAACATATTTAAATTATTCAAACGTGTAAACAATTGTTTGTTTTAAATTTTAACGTCCATTTATTTATTTTCTTGCTTTAATATTACGCGAATCTGTTAAATTTTAAATGAGTACAGGTTGGTTTTATCGCGTTAATTTATGAGAAAATATTTATTTTGCACATAATTCATATTCATATTTGCCACGATTAGATAATGTAATAGTTGGCGATTTTATTTGTGAATTTTTAATGTATAATTTGTTCTTACACCTTCTCTGTTGAATTAATTACATGGGACCACAAACATGGTTTACTAAGTGCTCTCGATGTGTTTATGTCGGTTAACCAGACATTGTGTCCGTGTATGTACACCTATATCTATTGAATACAATGTCTTTAGATAGTAATTATAATAAAAAAATATTTATTTAATATTTTATCTCAAGTAACATAAAACATTTGTTGTTTTAAGATAAGATATGATTATAAAACGCGTTATATGTATATTTATTATCAATGTGCTAATTATAAGATTAAATAAATTCTTCACTATTAGATAAAACGTGTTGGTAATTCATTTTAAAATGGTAGGTAGACAAAGAACATTGGGTTTTCCACAAGTTTGGAGAAGATTTGATAAAACGCTCAAGGATGGTACCGTGAAAAAGTTTAAAGTGCAGGATGTCACCGAAGATTTATATGAGCCCGTTATGAATTTCATGCGTGAATTTTTCCTAAAAGAAGAACCCATCACATTGGGTTCTGGTATGCTACGATATTTTTTTTTAAATTTACCTTTATGATAATATCATTATTTATTATTAGATGTTTTGAAATGCGATGCGAATATCGAACAAATTTTTAAATTTTGGCGCTATTCCGTATTAAATCAAAATCTTAGTGTCGTGTGCTTAGAAGATGATGATTGTGGTAAACCAGAAATAGTGGGAGCAAATTTTTTATTGCATTCAATTCGTGGATTCGAATTTGAGGTAACTGATTTATTAAAATGTTTTTGTTGTAAAAATATATTATAATTATATTTATAGAAAAATTATGACGAACCGATTGAAGTGCTTCGAATATTGGCAGAGATCGATTCCCATTTCGATATATTTGATACATTCGGAGTAAGCGAATATTTAGGAGCATGTGGCATGGCCGTAAATCCCAAATATAGAGGAATGAATATCGGACGTGAAATATTGTTGTGCAGGTACTTAATATAATTTCATATGTATATTTTAGATTTTAGATTTTAATTAATATATTATAAATTTATAAACAGAGAGCCTATCTGCAAAGAAATGGGATTAAAAGTTACCGAAACCATTTTTACAGCTGTTGGTTCTCAAGTTTTAGCAACCAAAGCAGGATTTAAGACCCTGAAAGAAATTAAGTATGACTATCTCGCCGACAAACTCAAAGTCAAATTTCCTGAAGGATTATACTCGATGAAAGTTATGACCAAAGTGTACGACTGAAATTTATTATTATTTTGTAATAAATTGGCGCCCTCTCTTAATTAACGTAATAAAATATTATTATTTAATTAAATAAAATGTTGTTGTTTATTTTTTTTGCACAAATTGAATTGTTTTCGGGTCGGAAAATTCAATATGCAAACAGGAAAATGTGGAACAATATTTTCTGTCTCGGTCGGTCGGTCGTCACATTCATTATTTTTACGCTCACTGCAGTTAATTTCACCGTACAACGCGACAGAGGCGTGATGATATATTTAGAGCGTATCCGTTTTATTTATTTTTTAAAATTCACCACACATCCCAGGCTCAAATTCGCAACCCTGATTAAATATTAAACACATTTTTGTGGTCACTAAGCAATATTTACGCACGAATAAAGAAAAGGCAATTTCATATTTTTTTGTAGAATTTTTTCAAACTCACTCCTGTATTATACGTATGAATATTTTATAATATTTTACATATATTACATGTAATACGTTCAGACATATTTGTAGATTTATTTGCAGCTGAAAAATCAGTGAGATAATTAGATTGCCATTATAATAATACATTTTTTTTAAATATTTTATATTAATCATTTTTTTACGTTGTAAAAAATCGGACGTCCATATCTAATCAGGCTTTCTTGGTTCACTTAGTTCACATGTCTTATCGTAAAGAGCGTTCTCCGCGTTTTTACCATTCAAAATTATGTTTGTGATATTTTTATTACTGTAATACAAGGGCTATGTTAGGCAACAAAGCAGTGTTGCCAAATTCGATCAGAATCACAAGATGAACGTTGCAATTATTATTTATTATTCACGTGATATTTGATTTTTAATATAAATTCTACATATAAATAGTATGATTTTTATAAAAAAAAAAACATAGATTATGATGGTATAGTTTATTTTCTGTGAGCATGGGTTTTAAATATGTAATTTAATGTAAAATCTAAGGAAGATATTAAATATTCACAATTATGAAATTTTCAACTCAGTGTCTTAAATTTTTAACGTCTATTAACAAAAAAAATTCACATATTGTGCATATTCACAGTATAAACATTCCAATATTATACACAATTTGTATGTATTGTATATATTTAATATAGCTATATATATTATAATCTTTTTATTATATACAATATATTTACAGTTCGATTTTAAAAGTATTAGTATTATGTCACTGTGGCAGTAATATTGAAATAATCAAACATTATCGTCACACACATTTACATAATTTGTTTGGCGTACAGATTTTCAATCATGATGAAATGTGTATTTTATTCTATTGCTTATAAATAAAATGGATGATCCATGCGATCCAATTTGGAAAACTGGTTTTGGACGCGATAAGGCTTTTGCATTTTATGTGAATAGTGCAAAAAAATATAAATCAGGGATAGCCAAAGCGACGTCCGCGAATCACCTCATTGATTAAATACTCACAAACAGTATGTAAATATTTTTTAAAAATTATATATAGAAATAAAACAATTTTTCTTAAGTTAAATATATTTTAATACCCCATGTATGTATATTTAATAAATAAGAAGAAGCGAAAATTATAATTATTACTTATGAAAACACCAATTCTATTTAGGATATTTTTTTGTAATAAAAATGATTTAAAATGTTGATTAATATCTATTGTAATTGTATGTACGTATCATGTTCTTGATTCGGACATTTTTTTTAATGAAAAAAAATAATATAATTGTTAAAGTTTAAAAATTATTTTCGCTCTCCTTTATATGTATGTCCATATGTGTATATAATAAGCCCCCCCGAGAGCCCTAATATTACGCTATCCCTGAAGTATGCATGTAAATGATATTCTCAATTATATATCTTGATATTATGATAAAATTAAAGGCATGCATAAAATGAAATATTTTTTATACACGAATAATATTTGAATTTATCATTATTTTATTTTTGTACAATATATACATTAATTCTTCTATTAAATCTTTGGTATAATATAACACATCATATCATATATGATATAAATTATATTTCCATTATAACAAAATTGCCAGATTATTTTGTATTACATAAATCTTTTTAATAAATCAAGTCAAATCTTAACCTATTTTTTTTATATAAAAATTGAATTTCATCGTATTAATATTGTAAGTAGAAACGCTAAATATATAGTTAATTTGTGTATCGTTGCAATTCTGAACGCTGAATTTTTTCTAAGGATGGCCGCCATTTTGTCACCTAGAGAAAATGAAATGAATTTATGAAAAAAAATGTTAAATTATTAACGACTGTAAATAATTGCGATCACGTACCTTCGGTCACGAAGACGAAGATGCTGGCGGGCTCGGTGTTGCTGGTCGTGCAAGTGTAGTTGCCCGAGTCGGTGTCCCGGGCATCCCTTATCGTCAGCCTGGACTGGCTCTTGGGACCCGGCTCTGTCTCCACGATGATCCCCCTCGCCGTATCATAGTTTATCATTTTCTCGTTGTGATACCAGAATACGTACTGGGGCGGTGTGGGACTCTGCGAAATCGCACATGAATGTTAATGTATGAACTTTTATCAATATCCCGCGGGAGTGACGGGCGTATGTACAGTCAGGAATTTTGGAGAGTTTCGAGATACGGAGGGATTTGTTAATCCCTAGCGCAGATATAGGGTAATAAATCAATTGGGGACATACACAATTTTACGAATATGCAACTTCAGTTACCTCCGAATAAGTTTTGTTTTTCTTTTAGGATGACATTAAATATATTAATAAATTATAAATAAAATATATACAGATATAGAGAACAATATAGCATTAAAATCTCATTAAAAAGCATGTCATTACCATGTTCATTTATGTATACAAACAAAAGATACGAAAGCTTTAGTTTCTATACCCAACGTATAAATGTGCGGTAGATAGGTTAAACTAGCTGTGCATATTTGGGTCCAAGTCTTTGATATAAATTATGTATCACAAACTTTTTGTATTTGTCTAAAAAAGTCTAATGAATAAATCTAATAAATAATCATTGAACTTTATTGTCCGAGATTACGAAAAAAAAATAAAAACAACATTTTTTTTCGCTAGCATCCGGTGTTATGTCCCAAATGCAAGTGAAACGTATACTAGTGACATGGCCGCTAGAATTTGGCGGTCGGTTTACCGGCTTGTCTTCAGTCTGCGGCGGGACGTCGCCGGGTGTGCGTATCATTTACGCGTCAAATTGATTAGTAGAAAAATCCAAAATATCAAACAAATTTTGAAGCACATCATGAACAACTATTTTTATTCTCAGAATAATCCATTTTTATACTTAGGGTATAATATTTTATTATAAATAGACCCCCTTCGGACGACGCGGTTGATTTCGAACGGCCGTAGTAAGTAACAGATAACGTAAATGGAATTCGCGTAAATCGAGGCACAGAACACATATAAAAATAGAAAATAGGATACACAAAATATAAATCCTTGTAAATTAACCTTTAAAACTCGTAAAATGAACACATAATTAATTGATATGAATATGCTATGATCATTTTGATATATTAATATAAAAACATAATGCGTTTATTTATTATTACATGTAATTTACTTAAAAGGTTTCTTTATAATAATTGTATGTAACTTATGTAAGTTAAAACTACTATACTATTCTGCTTCATAGCTGTTGCATTTTAATCTACCCACTTGCTCCCTTTCATAATTAATTACAAAATCGTTATTATCAGAATTATATCTAACAGCATATTTTTTCTGGTAATATCATAAGATTTATGGTTTCAGTTGCCATTATAATTTATACTTCTTCGTCTATTTCTTGATCAACAAATGTGTCAGAAATGTAAGCGAATTCTAAATTTTGGAATCCTTTTCTAAATGCTGTCATTATTTTGAGTTCTATTGAATAAAATGTGCTTTATTGTGTATTATTTAAAATTTAGCAATTTGCTATTAATATATATTTAAAAAAATGCTTTCTTCTAGACCGCGTTAAAATGAAATCACGTTATACAAATGCCTCGTAATTAAAAGTATGGGTTTACTCGTTTTTTCTATAAAAAAAATATTATTACTAATGTTATGTAATCGATACTGATATTCTAAAACAATATTTTTAGGGGTTTATAATTATATTTTCAATATTTTTTTTATTATAAAGCGTTAGGATATAACAATTTATACGCAGGAAAGAATTGATTTAGCATAATCTGGGATAATGGAAAAACAAATAACTAGACGTAATTTTGTGAAAATTGCCATCGGTTTCTTATATAACGGGAAAAAACCGAAATTTAATTATACAGAAAAAATACACGGTTGGGTCTGGGGTATCCATAAAGTGAATTTACATTTCAAATTAAAACTCTTATTAATTTAAATGTTTTTATATCTTTAGTAACCCAATTTGATAAGATTTATACACGCGAACTTTATTTAATTTGAGAGGTATATATGTAATAATATTTAATAATACTGTATCCTACATTTAAAAAATTCAAAGGTTAAATGGTCTTTGCAGCTTTAAAAAACGTAAATATTAAAGATCGGCTTAAATCCGGTTTTTTCGATAAATATTTAATCTTATTTCAATCGTTCGAGTTGAGCCGTGATTCGAGAGTATCCTTTGCAGCCGCGCGATAAATTATTCCTTCAATCCCGAATCCTTCTTTTTATCTCAATACTTCAAACTCTTCATACATTTATTTAGCCCCAAATAAAATGTTGATTCGTGCGTATGTTTTTCTTTCTTACAAATATACACATATAACGATGCGATGTATTCGAAGTGTATGTCGCAAAATTTAATATTGTATTACGTAGAAATTGTTCGAATGGATAGGCGCAGGAAATATGGAAGATAATAGCCTTTATTAAATGAGCAATATTGATAGGCCTATATATAGAACGTAGCCTGTTTTCCTTTCTTTGCAGGACAATGATATATCATTGTTTGGCTATCATGTCTATTTCGAATGGTTTCAGCAATAAATTACGGAATTCGGTCGCTTTTATTGTTTCTTGCAGGACACGGCCATAACGCTAAATTATATTTGTTGTGAATAAGCTGTCAGTTTGACATTAACGACCCAACGAAATTCTGCCGGATTTTTTTTATATTTATTAATGGCTGCCTTCTATTTTCTTCTCGATGAAATTGGGCTGGCGATGAGTAATTGGTATGTTTGATCAAATGCGTATATATTTGTATTTATATATGTGTATGGGTTGAATTTCCAATCGTTGTTTGTTACAAATTGATAATTAAATTTTACGTATTTTTAATTAGAAAAAAAATCAAGAAACCAGGTATAATGGTATATATTACTGTAGGTACTCGCTAATAAGGTATTATGTGACTAATGAGCATGAAATTTTACTTTCGCCCATTAGCCAAGTCGATTGTGTAGATCGACACTGAGTCTGAAAACAACTCAGAATAAAATATAAAGTGAGCTCAGTAATTCGGTCTGGCGCTTGAGCTAATATTTTTTCAGCTGATTTTAATAATGAAAGCAGGATTTCTCTCCTGCAGAATCTCGACGTATATTTTCTTGAGTGGCAGGGTGTGGTTATTATACGGGGGGAACTTTCCGTAGATTTTGATACTTGACAAACACAATCGTCTACTTTGTTTCCTTCTACTCAATTTCGCTTGCAGTGCTATATGTTTCCACTTATATTTATTTGTTAAGTATTCTGACGTAATATAGTAACTTTAACATTTGCAGCAAAGATCCTGAATATCTGTATTTTTTAACAATTATAAAAAATTGGAATGTTATATTATTATATGTTATATATAATTTTTTTATTTTATTGTTAATTTTTTTACTGTGTTACGTTTGATTCTATTTTAATATTGTTTTCGAATAATACGGACTAAGAAGCATACGACAAATAATATTTTATTTTATGATTATTTTAAATATGAAACATATATTTTTTTATAATTAAAATAATAATCCGATTTTGTTTTTTAAAACACTGGTTGACATAAAAATGAAAGGAAGAGAATTTGTGAGATGAAACGAAATTTCCAATATCCTCCAAATCAAATTTCAATCAAGGAAATTTCACATACCGATGATAATATATTTCATAGGCTATAGACATAAACATATACAAAAAAATATGATTGTGTGAAGTAGTATAAGAAAAAAATACTAGGCCTATTTTAAAGGTGCACCAGATTAGATGCGTGTGCAATAGCATAATAGTAAAGATTTATTCGATTTCGTTAAAAGCTTAATGCATAAAGAGGTAAAACGCCTGTATGCTTTCCCTAGATCTATTTAACTTTTACCTGTGATTTAAAGTCACAAAAGTCATAAAACTTAATAAGATTACTGCACAAACAAGTATTAAATTAGAGTTATGGCGACGACGAAGAAATATATAAACGATTCTGCAAAATTAGCCAAAATACCATTTAAATAAGTCCAAACCAATCTAAAGATAATCAATTGATGCCATCATCGATCTAAATCAGATAAACATCTAGTTCTAGAGAAAAAAAATAGATTTATCTATCTTGTATCTCTGCATACGAATTAAGGAAACTGCGATCCAGTAACAAGCTAAAGATAAAATGTTAATTTATCAGCGATTAGGAAAAGTAAGCTTGCATCCAAAAATACAAAAAAAACTTTGTCTAAAATTTGGTATATTATATTTTTATGACATACAACTATAGACAAATTAAAATAGAGTTGGATATCAAAAAACACAAAAAAACGATTGGCGATGAAACCTGGAAATATTAAGAAGGAAAAATTTGACGCCTTTGAAAAGTGATGTGAATACTTTGGACCACTGAACGAAAAAGATGTCTCAAAAGGATTCTTCGATACTTTGTACATCTCGATAGAAGAAGGGTGGAGAAGTTCATCGTCCAAAATGCTGAAACGATATTTTGGAGTTCCACAATTAAGTGAGATTCGGATCTAGAATAGTCACTATCATCATATACGAGGGTCTCGACTGACGAGGAATAAACGTGTAAATACCGCGAAAGAAACATGTGAAAAATTGTGAAAGTAAAATGTAGAACTGCCGATGCCCAACAATACCATGGAGTGTTAAATGTATTATATAAAGATTTAGGGCCTAAAAGTTCGAAATCTTGCAAGAAGATCGATATGAACGTATAGAATATATACCCTCTTTTTTGGTAATGTATAACGGTGTAAAAATAAGGAAAGGGCGCTTATCTTCGCTAAAGAGATCAGATCAAGAGTATGATAACCATTAATGCGATTCGAAATGTATAATGAGGATAAACCCCGAGAGCGGTAGAAAAGTTGATCGCTCATTGTCATGGAACTGATATCACCGCATTTCCCAATGTCACAGCTTTTATTTATAAAATATAAACATCAAATTTAAATCGAAAATATGTACATCCATTACAGATTTTGGGGAAATAATAATTTTTCGAAAGCTTTAAATAAACGAGTGTTTGATATCGCGAGTAAAAATATATCTATCGAATATAACTTTGTTCGGTCGAAATTTCTCTTGTTGTTTTGTTACTTACAGAAATTTATGAAAAGTTATACTTGCACCAGTATACAAATAGGATCAAAAAATTAAAAACAACAAATAAAAGCGTTAAGAGTTTATATGAAGTAAAAGCAATCTTCTACCAAAACACTACGTTATAAAATTTTAATTTTCCATAACTTGCTCATTTTATAAATAAATGTTTTCTTTTATTATCTTATTTTGATTTAACATCACAGTTCACAGCGATAGCTAGTACATACCAGTTTACATAAGGTTTTGTAGGTAATATTCGCACCTTTATTTGTCGTTATCCCAAATTTGATCACAGTGTGCTTTAATGCAACGACGCTCTTCGGGAGCGGCCTCTCAGACAAACTGATTTGATTACATAGGCTGGGGCGTAAAAGTTTTGGCATTTTTGACATATTGTTTTGGGGGCCGGTACGAGTTTGGGGTCAACCGGCCGTGACGGATGGGACCCGAAGTCTGCACGCGGTATTTGTATGCAAAGGGCGTATGGGCGGGCGTGAGGAGAGTGCCGATAATGGCCAGTATCCCAAGCGGGGCACGTACTGGCCCAGACCAGGCCCACCTACCCTGCCCTGCCGCCGAGATGGATTGCCGGATTATCTACGGGATCCTATTTACGGCCAAGATAATGACATTCACTACCATCGGGGTCCTGATTTTTACGTCTTCATAATTTTAAAAGCTCGCGCCATTGACGAGATGAAGGATAGGGCGACTGAGAACCGGGCGGATCCGATATTAAACACGTAGACCCTATTTCATTGTTCGGGTGCAGAATTCTAAGAGCTTTTGTGACGCAGCCAAAGGGCTAAGTTTGGAAACCTGCGCAATGTCTGCGGGAATTCCTCGTCGAGATCTTTTAAAACCGAATTGGATGGCCCCACAAAGGGGGTGGAGGATGAGATTCGTGCCAGGCACAATGGCGTACGATCTTAAGTAGCGTACGTCAATTATACGGGTCTCACTAAATAAATATACAGTGAGCACTATGTTTAACTACGATTATTAAAGCTAAGCATATTCCTTATTGATAGTCTCTAATTATAGAATTGTTGTTTTTATTGTCAAAATATAATTATGTATATATATATTAAAATTATTCAAAAGTGTATATTTAAAACATTAATATTATAAAATTCTTGGATTTGTATATACCTTTTCAATAATGCAGACGAGACTAATGACGCTTCCCGTGTCCACGTGATGTTCACCAGATCCGAGTATGAAAGCCTCTGGAATAACTATGTTCAAATTCACATAGTGAGAGATAACACCTGTACCCGCTGATACCTGAAAGAAAAATAAAATAAACAATTTAATTATCTTTTCTGAGTAGTTGCTGAAAGGATTTATTCCATTTACGAATAAGAATTGTATTTTTTAGTGAAAATACCATTTTCAAATTTAATTTGAAATTAAAAATGAATA
This sequence comes from Philopotamus ludificatus, assembly GCA_022495035.1. Classification (NCBI taxonomy): domain Eukaryota; kingdom Metazoa; phylum Arthropoda; class Insecta; order Trichoptera; family Philopotamidae; genus Philopotamus; species Philopotamus ludificatus. The sequence continues at coordinate 10,982 of JAGXCT010036257.1, forward strand.
CTCGAGTATTATTATTTAAGTAAAATTATTATCGTTATCGATTAAGATACATAGTAAGTCTGTTGGGTTGAGGATTTGTTGACATTTAAATCGTTTATAAATATTCATGAAATGTTAATAATTTTGAAAATAATTAATTTTAGAATTTTATAGCGGAAGTACTTTGATATTTTGAATAAAGTTCAAGCGGAAGTTGCCCAATTTATTAAGAAATTAATTCAATTTTCTAAAAGTAAAGAAAAGTACACAAGTTCAGATTTTCAAGTTAAAATGGTGGACCCCGATATTTAAGACTGCGTATTTTATGTGTGTGTATGTAGAGTACCTAGTACGATTTATAATATTGATATTGCATCTGTGTTTACTGTAATTTTTAAAAAGTAATTTTAGCTGAGTCATATAGGAAAAATCTACCTCATTTAACCCTGTGAAAATAAATAAATCAGCATTTGCTTGTTTACCGTATTCTCTCATATTAAAGCAATGGTAATAAATAACGTTTAACAATTTTTACAATGGAACCGTTTGGCTGGTTTTTTTTGCTGCTCTACCAGAATATAATGTTTACCTAAAAAATATAAAAATTTATTGCTCTATAAATATTATTTTTATTGCAACGGTTCAATGTGAAAAATTAAAAGTCAAAGTAATGGCAAAACGCTCTCTTTTCTCTGGCTCATATATCCGAATAGTAATATTGAAGCGGATTGTTTCATCACGTTATATCTACGTTTTTCGCATAATAAAAATAAAAGGTTTAAAGTATAAAATGCAATATGTATCAATCTATATATGTGTGGGTAATGCTTTAGGCAAATAAGAGCTGGGGCAATCTAGAACGATGCAGATATTACAAAACCGTGTACAACAATATGCACTAGTACAATTTTACACTTTAATGTATGCCGGGGAATTGCCTGGCGAATGAATATGAAGTATCAACTTTTTCAATATGCATAGATGCATGTGTGTGTATGCAACGCGGGGGGTTGAAAAGCACTTTATAAAGTCGTGTATACATTAAACATACATATTGAAATGGAAATTCCAAACAGACGTATGGATATGCAGTTTTGTTAAGTAACCTAATACTTTCGGGTCGGTATGCATTCTGCATAGTCTGAATATCAGCTTTGTTTACCATCTATTGTGCTGAAAACTGATACCAATATACCACTGATATCTTACCATGCTTACATGGGAAGCTTTCTACTTTATGGGAACAATAGAAAATGAAATTAATCCCAATAAACACATGCATATTGAGTATTATTTTTTTATAATTCAGATTTTATTAGTTGTAATATATATATATGCCATTTAATTTTTTACCAATTGCCAAAATTTCATTATTTTATTTCATTTCATAAAAAAATGACCAAATGGTATATTACTTCAAAGTGAAACATTTAAGAACTACTTTTGTCCGAGAATTCGCGAGCACAGAGAAAGTCGGATATTAAAAGAATTTTGGAAAAATGATCCCAATCATCTAATATCATATAATAAAAATATCTTAGAAGAATGGTCAAACTGAACAACATCATTTGTGATATATAAAAACAAACTTTAAAAACGTTATATTATCGTTGTGAATTTTAATAGGAATTAGGATGTAGAGAAGATAAAAAAATATTATACAATTTAGTAAACATCTTAATTAGGAAATTGACAATGGAGACGTAATCAAATTTTGTAAAATAATGTTAAGACTTGTTTGAGACTGAGGAAGAACGATTTAGAGATAAAATGTAGCAATGCAATCTTTGAAAATTCGCAAGTACCAACAATGGACAAACATAAGTACCACAGATGATGAAAATACTTTAGAATAATTGTTATAAATATTATGCTTATTATTTTATTTACTTAAATCATAAATAAAAAAAAAATAATCAGATAACTAAGAATCATATTATTATTTAAAAAAAAATATGTATGATTTTGGATGTATGGCCATTTTTTGAAGGTGGTAGAACGAAACTGCGTGGTAAGCCGAGAACTGACTGTAGTATTTAAATATATAAGTATTATATGAATTTTATGTAAATAAAGGTCTTTATATAAGCAGATATCGCTATAGAACACAGACAATTTTTAAAACTAATTTTAGGGATGGAGCTAGAATAAAGCGTTTGTAAAAAATAATAACTCCAATATGCGTTTTGGAATTTTGTCTTGCAATCCAATTCTAAAAGCTTTCTTTTTTATATATTTGTTTAGATATTTTTATTTATCGATTTCAGATTTTTTTACTAAAACCAATTAATAAAATTATTCTCCTATTATTTAAAACGATGCATTTTTAATATTAACATAATTTGAGATGTTAAATATAATGTAGAGACGAACATGACGATCATAGCCTCAGAGAAATTTAACTATGTTTTATTTAAATTAAATAGTTACTTACACAAAAACAGTGCTTATAACTAAACTATGAACTTTCATATGTTTAAATGGATCAGAAATCGATAATCAGAAATTGCTTTTTAGGGCAATACAGGACGTCATGATTTATACAAAAGTTAATAAATCACTCCGAACTTTTTTTTTAATGGGCTTTGCATTATCCTAAAAAAATCATAAACTTTTTATTAATTAATTGTTTATTGAATAAATAACGCGTTATACGGTTTTTATTTCTGTTGTAGAATATGATTTTTTTTTATTAAGATCTTAATCATTTTATATACAGAATTTTATTTATTAATATTAAAAAGAGAATATTTTCCACACATATCTAAAATATATTAGGTGCTTAAATAATTAAAAGCGTATCCAGAAATTTCCTGATACGTAATATTTCAAACGTGCTTGTGGTATTGTATATTTTAGTTCATTATTTATGTAAATAGTTCGATTACTGTATGTAGTCTGAAGAATTATTTATAAAATAATTCGGTCGTAATGAAACGACCGGTGCGTGAACATTAGCGGTTTTATTGCGGCCGGAGCGATACTTTATAATACATCAGCGGTTTTTAAACATTTTCATGTACAACAACTGGCTTTGCCCGCAACAGCATTGTGACAATAATTACAACTATGTATGAAAATTCGTAAAATTGTTATGGCGAAAAGCGTTACATATTACGTTCAAAATTATCGTTCATAACATTTTATTGAAAATATAATGCGCACTCAGTTACTATGCAAACTATTGTTTTAATTTGCTGTACGTGCATAGGTAATATTGTGGTGCACATTGAATGGTTCCCTGCTTCTCCCCATAGAATCATTTGTTATTCAAGGAATAGCATCTCTGCAATTACATCCCATTGAATTCATGTTTGGTATGGAATTAGTTATTTAAGTCTGTACATGACCGAAATATGTGCAGCGAGACGCTCTTAAAATATTTCAATTATACTATCGTCCTGACACGGTTTTTAATACTGTAATAAAACTTTTATTATGTTATCTCTTAATTGTTTAATTTATTATATCGCAATTTATGGCATATACAATTTTATTATATCATGAATTTAATTTCATAGGCTAAATTTAAACAATGTTATTAAAAATTATGGATATTTATTTTTTTACCTATGCGTATACTATACTTACTTATATCTGTAGATAAAGTAAAGATAGCTTGCTTCTGTTCTGTATATGATGGTTTTGTTTGATCGATTGATTGAATTAAAAGCCAAAATTTTACTTCGCATGAGCTTAACCACTCCCATGAATATTTTATTATGAATTAATTAAATTCCAGCTCGACGGTAAATCAAGTAGAAAAATATTCCTCTCCGTTCTCTTGGGTAATTTTATCCCGTGTCAATTAGTCGGGGCAGCGTCCTATATAGTTGGATTAACAATAGACTTCTTATTTCAATTATTAAATCGTCCCTGATGGCACAACGAATTTTCTGTTGTTAATCGCACTCGGAGCTTAAATTATCTAAATTAAAGAGGATCACTCTTACCTGACACTCGTAAGTACCGTTGTCCCTCTTCTGGACGTATTTGATCTGAAGGGTCCAATCGTCGGTGCTCTCTCCGTGCAGTACCTGAATAAAAATAAAATAGATATATTAACAGATATAGACAGGGCATGATCAATTGAGAATTAAAATAAATAAAGTAAGAAATCGTAGACGGTAAAGCGAGGAGGGTGTTGCAATCCACCCAAGTCACTTGCAGTGTATAAATGTATTGTAGCTATTTTGAGATGCCAGCACTTCCCAAGCACTGGCAAAGTGAATTCTTCACTATGCAAAGCGAGGGGAGGGGGAACAATGGCGCGGAGGCAACTAGCTAGATTGCACACTTGATACGACAGCACAAAAGTCTTGGTATTTCAGCAGCCAGCGAATCTTATTGCTGTATATTTGTCGTACATTTATTGGAACCACTCCCCACGCTCGACGAAGACGCTTAAGTCGGGTGGTTCACGAAATATTCTGGCGAAAATACCATCGGGAGTCGAACAGAACGGTATTGACACGTGCTTTCAGATTTTTTTACATAAAAACTATGCAAATTTGAATTGTATTTTAGAGTAATATTTACAGAGTAAACTTCTATTTCAAAAGATATTGCAATACATAAGATAAAATCTAATATACGTACAGTAATATGTCTTACATATTATTATTAATATATGTTCATATTTTATTTATTCTATTAGGTTGCACGGAAAGTAATTTTGCTTTTTTTCAACAGAAGACTTAATTGTATTTTTTTACAGCCAACTTCACACTTAGGGCGCATAATTATTATATATATTGACAGCTGATATAACAAGGCTTGTTTGTGATTGTTCGATTGAAATTATCTGATGTGTATGGAGAAGATTTATAAACATAACGCCAGTGCCAAAACTACTTTGCCAAATTTTGATTCGGAAATTTTGATGTTGAAGATGCACCACGTTCTGGAAGACCAGTTGAAGCTAATGAAAACATAATAAAATCATTACTTTATCAAAAACGGCGAATCAATCTCGTGAGACTGCTAAGAGATCAAATTTATGATCATTTGAAACGCCTAGGTTTAATCTCAAAGTTCGACATATGGATTCCTCATGTTCTTACGGAAAGAAATTTGTGCCGTAGCGTTGACGTTTGTGATTTGTTTCTCAACCGTCAAGAAAATGATCCATTTTTAAAGCGGATCATGAAGGTGAAACACTACATCATCATGTAGTGATATACCAAGATAATGCGAGACCTCATACAAAATTTTTAACGCGCCAAAAGCTTTTACAGCTCGGATGGGTTATACTGCCACACCCAACATGTTCTCCACATCTGGCACCTTTTGATTGTTATTTGTTTCGGTCTCGACATTTTTTAAGACGCTAAAACCTTTACTTCAAATAAGGAGGTCAAAAATCACCTGGATCAGTTTTTTTCTAGCAAAGAACAAACATTTTAAGACCGTACAATCATTCCACTGCCAGAAGAATGGCAAAAAATATTGGACTATAATGGATTCAATAAAATATAATATAATTCAATAAAATATTTATTTTCATAAAAAAAAACAATTTACTGATATTTATCTATTATTCAGTTTTATTCTAACAATATTCGTTGCTACTTGTTTTAACCGATCATAATAGAAAGTAGATCCCAAGCATTTCAAAATATTGATGAATTCTTCAACAATATCTTGATTTTTTTTAAAATGGGTATTATTCTAGCTTGAAAAAAATACACATATACAAACAATAGCATATAATATAAATAAAAAATGTTTAACGATTAAAAATTTTATCGTATAAAATTATCTGGGTATTGTAGACCGTAAAAAACACACTTGAAATAACATTTCAATACAATATTTGTTAAAATTTTATCGCCGAAAAATGCTGCTTATATTAATTTATGACTGAGCTGAATAACTTGAAATCACAATAAAACAATAATGAAAATACTAATAAAAATATGCGTGAATACTTAAGTAAATTTTTTAGGCATCCGTATAAGAAGAAAAATAACTCTCTAGAATATACATAAACGTGTGGTATCGGAAAATACTATTGCCAAATGTTGCTTTGTATAACTTTTTCTTCAAAGTTTTTATTTATTTTATTGCAATATTCCTGGCAGCAGATGTCTATGATAGTTATTTAACAGCCACATAGATACTTTTAAGAGCATTTTTAATTTTCACTTGAGTTTTTATTGATTTATTAGATAATTGGTTGTCCATTCACAGGATTCTTGAGACGTAACACATTAGAACTTCATCCTGATCCCGAAATTATCAATATTTTTAAAGGTAATCTTCAGACGAATTAAATATAATATTAATAGAAAATAAAAAGTTAAATATTTCTAAAACGAATTATGTTAACTAATTTTTTTATATGCATTTATGTAATATTTTTGAATGTTTTTCTTATGTCGATGATAATAAATTATATATCAGAAACGTAGCGATCGGATGTAAACAAATTATCTCCAGGAGATATTCATGGAAATAATAATAAAAACGGAATAAAGAACGATTCTCTTCTGCGTATACGGGTTTTAAAAAAAATGTTTTACTGCAATGGTTCCCTTCCATCGTCAATTTACGACGGACTTTTATTAGATAAAAGTTTACCGGTGGTCCCCGACTCTATGCCTGTCATGACCCGATAACGGCCACAAATTCTATTATTTCCCCGAGGCCATATTTTACATTTAGCACGCGGCCCGGAGAAAAAAAGAGCTTCGTCAAATGGCAATATGTAGATGGAAAGGATCCGCCATTTTCCTGCACAGCTTTTTTCACTATAGCAAGAGAGGCACGTGCATCGAGGTAGATAACAGCGTTTTCTTTTGTATTCATTATTTTTTAAATATTTTAAATTCATATTTATTTTACGTTATAGCATTAAATTTTAATCCGTATAATTAATTCTACTGTTCATTTACACAGTAAAAATAAAGGAAATGTAAAAATATAATGCAAATCGAACGAAATATTATTAAATTTTATATATAGACTCGACAAAGGGCATCCGAATTAAAACGGGTGGCATTAGCAATTTGGTCGAATTAAATCAATTTCGAGGAATAAAAGCCCGAGGGGGCAAGGACGGTGGACAGGGTAGGCAGATGGGAGTTGATAAAAATTGTTCCTTTGCCAAAAAATATATATTGGGCCTTTTTGCTGATCTGCAATCACCAGAGGACTTATACATGTCGGCGAGATTAGCGGGATTCTGCATTCGCCCGAACTGGGTCGGGGCTCCTTTTATTCCCACGCGAACCGGCGGAAGCGTAATCGAATAAATTTTGTTACATATTGGGTCCCAGTACCGCGGTTTTCAGAAAATATATCGACCAATCGGATTATTGGACTGAGGAACAGAAATGTCGTGTATCAGCCGGGAAGAATATCGGCTCTATTCCATTTAGCCGGTAATCAGATTTGAATGGAGGAACTCGACGCAGGAAATTGGAACCGTCCTTCTTTTTAAATGGATCGGCTCAAAAAATATTTAATAGCATTAAATAAATGTCAAATTGTTGGAGTGGCTCAGAAGTAAGCCTGTGTTTAATGCTCTCAAAAATATTCTATCGTGTTGATCAAGGAGTATGTATTAACTAATGTAGATGAAGACAATAACAAATAATTTTATAAATATTTTTATAGGTCTCAGAAATAAAAAATGATTTATTTTCAATAAATCAAGCTATCTGTTTAATATATAAGATAATTAATTAAAAATGTTAACAGTGTGTAGTATTCAAATATTTTCTTTAAAAATCCGCTTTTTAATAGTTAATTTAAATAGATATTACATGTCAAAACCATAAATATTTTATTTATTATAATATGAAAGATAGTAAATGACATTAAATGTCAAACTATGATGAAAATTCTATTTTAATCATTAAATGTTTTCGATTAAATATTATCAATAAAAAAATATTTCACGCAAACCTTTCTTAGATATTTAAATTCATTCACAAACAATTTACAGTATGTTTTCATGAAAATGGGTAATGTTACATAATTTATTCATAAATGCAGAGGGAAATAAACCACATGTGCGATTTGACGTTTATGATTGTACGCAACGAATGAATGTGGTTAAAAAAAGGAAAAATTACTAAAAGTCTATTTAAAAATTCATCGTAAAAATATATAAAGTATGTAAAAAACACGATGAAAGAAGTGTAATTGAGTTAAAATTATATGTGAGTGAGCATATATTTATTCATATAAAATTAAATATAAATATATATTTTGTAACGTGTCGTATATTTCACCAGCACATTTGTTGAATGGATTTTAACGTGGCATTCGATTAGCGTTTGAATTGGACCGTGCTCTCCAAAAGCTTTTACCGAAAAAGTTCAAAGATACCAATTGTGCTTTTGGAACGTCCAATTGATCGTTTATTTCTGATATCGGCTACTATTGGTCAGCGATAGTGATGTTTATACGCGAAATTGTTCGACGTATGTGCTGTTGGGCGTTCAGATTGATATCTGCTTTTGGCAATCGACGAATGCTTTAGAAATGTATCCATTGAAAACTTTGCAATTTGCTGAAATTTATTTTATTACATAGAAATAATGGAAGCCGAGAGAAATCAAATAAATGAATTTGTCAAACTCAACAAAATCGCATCAGTCTTTTTAATCTAATAAAAATAAAGTGTATTTGATTTATTAAAAAATACAATAGACATATTTTTTTAGTTAAAAAAAATCTTTTAAAATAGCTTAAATAATTTAAATTACCCTTAACACATCCATTGTGACGGCTCGAAAACAGCGGCGTTTTCCGAAGGAAGTTTCTCAGAGACCCCAAGATTTTTAAAATGGATTATTCTACTAATCGGATAATATAAGAATAAAATAAGTTATTCATAATTTGGTCGATATTTTTGATTTTTCTACTAATCAATATGACACGTAAATGACACGCCGACGGTTGACCGAATTCGACGCCAAATTCTTGCGGCACGTGTCACTAGTATATGTTTCACTCGCACTAGGCACATCGTACCGGATGCGAGCAAGAAAAAACATGATGTTCGTGGCAACAGAAGTAAATATTGTTGTTTAATTGCAGACAATTTTGGACGATGATTATTTATAATATTTATTCTTTAGACTTTTTTAGACAAATACAAAAAGATATGTACGAGTTATATTAAAAGAGTTATTCGAGAAAAATCAAAACCTTGGGGTCGCCAATCAGCATGGCTTTTCTTATGTAGTATTACGCATGTGCAATATTTAATTATGTACATTTGTTTTCACTGAATTATTTAAATTAAGCTGATAATCTCTTAAGCTGTGTATTAATTAATATCCAAAACACGAGTGACGGATCGTCTTTATCATGGTGTAGCGCAGAACAATTTCATTTATATTTACACATATTTGTAATCGTATGTAATAAACATTCATCAAAGTATTATAAATTTTGTTGTATGAAACCTATGTTAAGGTCTATTATCAGTAGCGGCTCGTGGGTAAAATATGTAATGCGTGCTGCGGAATATTAAATATTAAAAAAGTATATAAATATAAAAAATAAGGTGAGGCAAAAATACTTAAATAAAATAACATAACAATAATAAATTAAGTGACAAGCGGCACGTGGCTCAAACAAGCTGTGTGTTAGTATGACTGCAGCCCCCCGGTCATACCCCACCCTTCCGCAGTCCGCCCGGCCCGCATCCATACAACACACGACGTCGGCAGCGCTGACGAGCTGGCAGCACTCTCGCTACTCTCACTACCCTAACACTGCCCGCGTAGGCACTGAGCAGTTATTAAATATATTTTCGTATACATAATACATAATCAATACACATACATATCAATATATATAAAAATATATTTCCTCAATTTGATTGGGGGTTTATGAACGAGCAGCCCCTGCTTATTATGCTACGATTATTTGTACTTATATTTAAGCTTTTTTAGTAAAGGTATTTTTATTTTTTTTATTTTAAGTGGCCTAATAACCCTGAGGCGGGTCCTTGCCACCTGGAGGATACCTCCGTCTCAACCATGATTTTATGACTGTGACGGACGTTCTCCAGGTTACCTTGGCTCTTTGAATACGGGTCAGGTCGCCAGCCAAAGCCCGGGAGACGAGCTATCACGTGTGGATTGTAACAATAATAATCAGAGGAGGTTAGGGCCAATTCGTATTTAATTTACGGTCTGATTGGGTGCTACGGGCACCTCCGGTAGCACACACGTCACTAAATTGGTCTGGATAGCGGCCCGGCTCCTCATTGCTCCGTAGAATCTACGAAACCTTGATTGTGCCCAACCGCTATCGTCGCCACGTCTGATACCGGCACGCGACAACACTCGACTTCTTATTTAAAAATTCTTTTTAATTCTAGTTAATTGAAAGTCCTCTCTGATTTTTAAAACGTGTTAAAACAGTAATAGTATGTTAAGTCACTTCAATACCAACGAGGCCGTTCACGTGTGCTTTTTCTTCCACTATACACGATGACCGGTGCTCTCGAAAACTCTCCGGTAACTAGAGCCATTACCCATTGCTCAATCAATTGCTGATTATGTAGACATTTTCGATGTTAGGTATCGCCATTTCGTTTATCTCTTATATGAGTTTTTATAATTTCATATAACAGCGCAGTTATTGACGATATTTTTTTCCTATATACGTTGAATATTTTTATTTTGTGCTATGCTTATATACACATTTTTTTAAAATTTAATTTATATTTTCTTTTATATAGATTTCTTTAACGCTTTATAGGAAAAATTATTATTTGGGAATTTTAATTACAACTATAACATTTTAAAATACTTATTGTCAATAACAATAAATTAACCAAAGAGCGTTCTCGACAACATATTACAGTACTAAGGTTGATATTTCTATGGGCGCTCATGGAAATATAGACCTTAAAGCGACTGGTATATATATTAATCAATTTCAGCCTTTGCCCTATAAAAGGTTAATATGTACTCTGTTTCTTACTGTTTATATGGTATATTAAAAAAAAAATACTATTTATGTATATGTTTGTTATGAATGGTTGGAAAATTTGATCAGTCTATAATGTTAACCACGCATTGTCTTTAAATTAATAAATCAATAATGGATAAAAGTTAGTGAGAAGAGTCTACTTTAAATAATGATTATATGAGGGTTTCCATTCTGATACATTTATATCATTTTTCATTCGGAAGATTGCGTACCGGTTAATTAATATTTTTAATTGTTAAAAAGAAAACAAAATATATGAATATGATTAATTTATATTTTAATGATTATATATAATAAAGTAATAATTACAATCGAATTATGATTGTCAAGTTAACTGCTACTGAGCGCAGATAGTACTAGGACTCATGCTGGTCAACAGAGGAATGGGGTGAAGGCTGACACCCTTCATTTCACAAAAAATGAATTGTCAAAAATATAAGCTGGAAAGCGGGCAGCGGCAATTTTCAGTATAAAAAAGGTTTACGTTGCAGGAGGCAACGGGAAACCATTGAGCTATATATTCCCATGAAAACCATGTCCACTGTCCTCCATAATCATGCACATGGTCACGTTTCTCAGAAATAAGGGAAAGTAGATTAAAAGTTTATATAAAATAAATAATAATAATAGTAACAATAATGATATTTAATCGCTTCACGACTTTAAAAAAAATAAAGGAAAATAATAACATTATAACAAAAAGATTATTTAATGATGAAATATATAAAAACACAATTGTAGATGAGATACATACGTACCCAATAGTTAGTTACATAAACGTTTTTTGAAAATATATTTTCTAATTATTGTAAATGATATATGTTTTAAATATTACAATATTTAGAAATACACTGTCCCTATTACTATAATTATTTAAAAATATTAGTAGTTAGTTTAATGAAAAAGTATTATACTATTGAAACAAATAGTTAAATATATTAAAATAATGTTATATTAAACTATATTAAGCAATGTCAAAAATATTAGTATATCTACAACTGTGTAAAACGTATAGAATTAAAAAAAATCGGTCCAATTGTGTATCGGTATACATATACGCATTTTTATATTTATGTAGTGTAGAACCCTCTCGCACTCGGCGTCGAAAAAAACGATTTTTTTGTCAGCTCTTCCGTAAAAGCCTTTATTTATTATGCAGCTCAACTGATCCGGGTATTTATCGTATTTGCCCACGGATAGTTGTTGGCCATTTATGTGTAGATATAGCATATACATTTATCCAAAAAATGTATACGAACGAATTATATCTACAAAATGATATGAGTTGATTGAAAATTAATTTATTTGATATTTCGGGTGTTGATCACTCGCCAGTGATTACATTTTAGCGAAGCGATATATTGAGCAATCAATTTCGTATTATATGAAAATAAATAATAAGTGTGAGCGTTTCGTATTATTTGAATATGAAAATAATTTAATTTGGAAACCGTGTATTGCTACATAAATATTATATAAACGTGCTTAAAAACGACTGTATAATACATCATCTTTCCGAGATTGGTATTCTTATCAATTTTATATTAAAAATAAATAATAAAATTATTCAAAGTACGCGTATATATTTCCTGCTCAGTTGCAAAGCTACGTTTTTGTTTAAGGAAAAAGTTTCAATAAAACAGAAAACCTTGGTTCCTTAATACATTGAAAACTTTTTTCATTATCCGTGTTACTCGCAGTACGATGTTTATTTTTTGTGTTATATCTTATTGAAGCAAATTTACCCGTATATACGTATCCATGTACACACATACATACTGATGTTATTTAATATATACAAGCTAATGGATAAATACCTGAAATCGTTCGTCGTTCGTATATGTGAACACTCCCGATGTCAAAATATGCCAATCTCTCCGCCTGATCCAAGATATTTGCTGAAATGTAAGGAGACATGTCATATATTTGTTATTTAATTTTATGCAAATATATTCACAACGATATATATGAGTTCTTGGTATGAATTAGGACATTCCACATTATTCATGCCACATACACGATATTGCAATTTGGCGAATAATCATGACGAATGTATACAATTGCGTTGTGTCCCGAGTGAAAATAAACAAGGATATCAAAGTTTATTAAGTTTACAGTACACTAACCCCTCTGTCTCCGATGTTCTTTACGGGACAGTGGAGAAAAGCAGTTGCACCAAGCTGCGCAGTCTCATTTATCATGGTGTTGTTGTCCAAGGAATGTTCCAATCTCTGGTAGTCGGTAAATCCACTGTACCAGTGCTGTTTCCAGTCCTCGGACCCTCGTTGAGCTGATACATCTCGTCGCTCTGAACAAAAAGTAATCAAATATAGAGCTTAGTCGGTGCTGGCATTTGATTCGTTTGAAATACGAGCGCATTTTAGAATTTTGCTTACCAAGCTTTTTTGGAAATCGGTAGGCGAACAGCGCAGGGGGTATACAGAATAGTAGCAATAATGCGGGGCCCATGGCCGGCTGCTCATGAGCTCTCTGCAACTACAGACGGTCCTGAAACAATTTAAAAATAATATTATGTCCTTGCAAAGAAAAGAGTTTTATAAGAATGATCGAAACTATTCTCTAGATGACAAGAGTTCAATATAATGTTTGTACTATGTACATCCTTTAGTCAACGCCCGAACCCGAACGCCCTGAAATATTTGCTGGAGCCTATCCAAGTAACCGCGCCCACTTCAAAGTATTATATTAATAGTAATCATAAGAGAGCTAATTTAACTTATGTGCATGTTATTATATTATATATAGGTATCATTTTTGTGAATGTACGAAATATATTTTTTTATAACAAACAGAAAAAACTCACAATGTAATTCAGAGACCGACTGATGTATTAATTTTACAGTTTCCCTATAATTGCTGTTTTATATTAATGTATTAGGGATGCAGTAAAGAAAATTGTTACGTAGGTGATTAGCTGATTTTTGTGCCTAAACAAACTAACTTAAACATCAGTGTATTCAATTTAATAACATGTCAAATAATACATTTTGACAGAAGCTTGCATTTTCATAGTCCATGAAGCACAAGCATTAAATATATTTAAATCATTTGTGTGGATATTAAGTACAGGTAACTTTATTTTGTCGGTATGTGCGTATTTCTTATATCACTATCCTTTTTTTTATTTTTTTGGCTCGGCATTTGTCTGGCTTTGAATCATGCTAGGAATCGCCAATGAATTTTCTGTTGACCTGGTATTCATACCTCTGAATACCACTTTCATCTTCAGCATGGATCAAGATCCAATAGCTGCATTCAAAGCCTATTATTTAAGAAAAAAATGATTGGCAAACTCATTGCTGAAATGAATGGAGGTGATTGCAATGCCATGCGGGTTTGATAAAAACAATTTAAAATCATGAAAGTCATCAGAAACACCGACGAAGCGTAGAATCCACCCAGTTGTGTATAAAGGGTGTTCGTGAAAGGTCGTTCAGAGAAATTATTCGAGCTAATTACAATTATCAAAATATTATCAAAGAGTTTATCTTATTGCCATTTCTAGAGTCATTAAAGGTATTGATGTAGATGATATTTAGACATTAAATAAAATCATACGACGAACCCTTAATTAACCAAGAGCAGATGGAAATGGACTGCCATAATATGTCTCAAGAAAACGACGTATTACAACCTGTTCAAAAGTTAGTTGTTAAAATTCATAAAAAGCTTTTCTTTTCCAATTTTTGAATGAAATTGTTAAAATAAAATGGCAAAGAAATGCTGTCTAGTAAAGTATGTATGAAGTAACGAATTATTTGACAGTTATCAGTAAATTTTGCTTAATAAATTTAAAGAAGTCAAACAAGCTAATCTTAGATTATATTTTACAACCTGCAAAAAAACAGTGAATGCTATGTATGAGATGTTTTATGATATTAATTAGGTTCCGCCACGGTGGCTCGAAAACAACCGCGTCGTCCGAAGGGGGACTTTCAGAGACCTCAAGATTTTGATGAATTTTTTTATCAATATCCTAACTTTTTTTTATCAAAAATGGATTATTCTGAGAATAAAAATAGTTTTTCATTATATATCTTATTATTATATCGATATTTTGGATTTTTTAAATGATCAATATGACGCGTAAATGACAAAACTCTCGGCGATGTCTTGACGCGGATTGAACTCGCACGCACGTGCCAATTACACGTTTCAATCGCACCCGGCTCATCATACCGGATGCGAGCGAGAAAAAACATAGCGCCCTTGGCAACATAACAGAATATTGTTGTTTTAATTTTTTTTCGGAATTGCAGTTAATAAGGGACAATGATTACATATAATATTTATTCTTTAGACATTTTTAGACAAATACAACCATTTTGTGACGTAGGATTTATGTTAAAAGAGTTTTTTTTAGACAAATCAAAAACATGTGGTCCCCAATAGCATCAGTAAGACTAAATAAAATGTTTTTTTTTTAAATCCTCCGTTGATCAAAAAAATTAGCTTATCACAACCATATTTAGAACATAACCTTTGTAATTAACTATGGTTACTTGTTACCGTGTGTAATTCACAATCGCAAAATTTATAAAATAAATATTTTCAGTTATTATAGTTAATATATACATTTGATGGTGCGCATCCTTTGCATTTGCTTAATCTTTCTCATTTCAATTATTTATTTTTAGGTGGACAAAACATTTATTAATGATCAAAAAAAAAAACGTAAGAAACAACATTCACTATACATTTGATGGTACATATCGACAATAGTGGATAATTATATTTTGGAAACATTAATTAAAATGTTAATTTTTTTAGATAATTATTTTATCGAATATTAAATTAAATAAATAATGATTTTCTTAGCGGGACTTCTACCAGGCATTTTTAGATACCGAAACTTTATTTACACATAAATCAGATTTTTTTTGTATGTAACTCAACTATCCTTTTTTGCATTCATTTATACTGGTTGTATTAATACGTTCATCTTTTTGCTAATTAATTTTTGTATGGTATTAAAGGAATACTACTTTATTGTTTTTTTTAAAAAATATTTTTTTTGAGTATTGCCATTTATTTATGGCCTTAACTCTTAAAGAGACTTTAATATACGCAAAAGGTATGATAATTTATTTATATTGTATTCATCGTTCGATTACTTTGAAATGCTCAATAGATGGTCGGGATTCAATACTGAATACCTACATACTTCAAAGACATTTCATGAAAAGTTATTCGAGCAATAAAACGCGCAATAACCTGTATGTCGACATTTTTGTTCTTCGAAATTTCAAAAATCCATTTATTTGTAGTAAGCAAGAAGATAAAAAAAACAACTACACAATTACGTTAAGATTAGTTTTATTTAAAATTGTATGCGGCTATAATTTCGTTATATTTTATTTTTATATATGTTTCTCACATTGTAATCACGTTTGCTAATTTAACGTTGTATTAGATCGTAAATTGAAAGGCTTTTACAATATTTTACGATATAGAAAAAAAAGTGTTTATGTATAAAAAAAAAGAAATGTCGCATGCCGCACGAGAACCCTCTGGTTCTCCATAACTCTTATTGATTTTAAGGTTTTACGTTTTCGTTGAAAACTTGGCAAGCCTACCGGGAGCCTTTTACCAAGTTTCTCGCTGGAAGAGCTCATTTTTAGATTTACGATCACTTGTATAAATTTCAGCATTAATCTGCCTTTTTTTCGTTCATCGCGCCTAATTAGGTAAGATAATATTGTAAATCTTTAAAGCGGCATAAATTGGATCGTCGAGAATCTATACATAATCCGGGAGATAATGCCGAACAACATATAATTCTATTAACAAGCAAAAATATATTAGATTTTATGTATTAAATAAGTTCAAATTAAAAGCGAAAGCCAAATATTTGATATGATGTGGAAACGGTAGTATTTCAAAGGTATTTAAATATTATATTTTGGCCAAAGTCTCTTTTCACGGTCAGAAAACAAACCTGACCTTTTGTAGCTATACAGCTCCCGTTCGGCCAGAATGTAAATGCGAATTACATGCGTACCATGGTAACGAGCTCAGCCCCAAACCACTGTACCGCTCCTGGTAACCCATTGTCTGATACTGGTAATCTCTACTACGCCCAATAACTTTCCCAAACAGACGCAGGTATAAAAGATACCATGTAACACATCCCTTGTCCCGAAAGCATAACATTTTTCAGCCGTAATGATGGGGTTTATTTCAAATCTTTATTCTTATATTATTTATTGGAATGCATAAACAATATATATTATTTTCTAACATAATAAAAAAAAAAAAATAACGTACATTTATTATACTAGATACAATATTGGAAGAATTAGATCAAATTGAATAGTAATTGCATATAAGACAATATAAATATACCTTGTTGCAAATTATAAAACAGAAACATTAAAAATAACCACAAATAAGATCAAAGTGCTGTATTATTATATTATACACATATAGACTGATTTAATTAGTGAATTAACCCTTTCAATGCGGCGGGTCTAAACACGATTCTGCATCTGAGTGCGGCGCCGTTTTGGACCAAATTATTTTTTTGGCGAGGTAAATTTGTATTCACCGTTTACCGCTATATCAGACCATTTTCCTATAAGAGATTTATGCAAACATGTTGATTAGGATATGTTCTTCCATCTCGGCAAAAAATAATCTCGATTCACTTTATTTCGTAATAATAAATCCGAACAAAATATCAATTTCTCAAACCGAAGTTAAGTGAGAAAAATGGAATGCTAATCAAAATCAAAAAATGCGAAATGCAATTTTGTATACCATTACATCCGTACGTGTATGTGGAACTATAATGTACATTAGCACCCTTAACAACCCTGAGTCAAGATACGTCACCGATACTACCAAGTTGGACCGACACCACGCGCGATTTGAATCGTTACTATTAATATGTACATATTACATGGTTCCTATAAATTTCTTGTAATATGTTGTATATTTATTGATAGCTGTGTTTATTGGCTGATTTTTAAAACAAACACCATCACTTAACTCGGTCTAGTTTACATGTAACGATAAGTTAAAATTTTAAAGAATCTCGCGTATTATTTATTATTTATTTATTGTCTACGATGAATGAATGGCATGACAGAAAGAATCCAAATCGCCATTCATCCATATAAAGATTTTTGATAAACATTTTATAATATTAAACATTATATTAAACACTGTAAAGATACAATTAATATTCCCCCAAGTGTCGAACCACGACACAGGTTAATTATTGTTAATATATTATTTCAGTTGGATTGAAATAATATTATTTGTTTATAAATATTTATTCAACGCAGGATAGATGGCATTAAATTAATTAATTCCAACGCGCCAAACTACCCACATAAATATTAGTTTTTTATAAAACGTGCGGAGGTAATGGGTGTCTTCCTCTTACATACCTCCTGGCCAGTGTTATAAAGAATTCCCTGAATTCATAGTTTTCGTCGGGCACCTATCCGACTACTAACTTAGCTCAGTCGCGGTTAACTTGCAATATCGAAATATATGCATGTTACCTACAAGCCATAACACTGGTTATGTACGACATATGTACGACATGCGGCCGCATCCTAGACACGATTTGTTTGCGCATGGACGTCATGCGCCCCGCACTGAAAGGGTTAAATATAGGTACATTGCAAAAATTTTTGCTTGATTTAGGACCAGTGAATCGTCGAAAAGAGGATAAAAAATACATCGATCGCCAGAATTGGAGTTATCTAAAGTTTTAATGGAAGGCACTTCGTTTCCTAAACAATAATTCTGAATCGTCTCTTTAACTTTTGCTATCATCCATTTTCAGTAATAGAAAAGTTCGGGTTGATTTTTATTTTAGCTTGGATCAGATGAAGATTGGAAATTTAAAATTATTATGAATTGAATTGAATGCATTTATTTATTTATTTATTTTATTGTATTTTTTTTATTATCGTTAAGTATACCAGTAATTATTACAAAAATAATAATGTACAATAATTTCATAATAATACGCTTATTTTTCTTGTCCAAAAAATACAAACTATACGAAAAATCTAAGAAAAAAACGCAGAAATAATGAAAGATGAAAGCGACAACCGTTTTTTTTTAAATATTCTGTTATGATTTATTTAATCATTTTATATATTGGGTACCTGACGAAAATGTCGTTTTTTGACATAGTCTTGTATCTAGGACTAGGTTGTCGATCTATTTATTCGTAATCATATTAGTTGATGGACATTTGAAGCACAACTTGAAAACATATTTTTTTGCACACTATATCAAATGGAAAGATTTGTGGCGGATAAGCAATTTTCACGAAATTGCATGTTATGCGAATTTCATAAAAAAAATAATGCAAGGACTGCAACAAAAAATGTAATATTCACAGGGACATTTGTCAAAAAAAGGTTCAAAAAATTTTGAAGTGAAAATTTTGTCTTAAAAAATAAACCTCCTAATGAGAGGGTAGTGAATGTATTACTATTACTAAAAATATTATTACATAACTCTTACAAATTGCAGATACAGTCGAATACTCTTGGGCTAGAATGCAAGAACGTTTAAAATATTTCGCAAGATTCAATAACAGGATGTGTGGATATCGCATCATTTGGGTGTTTAAAACAAATCTCCACTGATTCGAATATGTCAAAAATTAATAAAATTAGAAAAAATTTCAAGCATTCTTTAACATCCTATGACAGAGGGAGGGAATCAGTGTCGTAAAACTAGTAGCTTTATAAATGGCAAGTACCACTGGCAACGCTGAAACGGATCCTAACGGCCAAAAATTTGGTCTGTGCAGTGGGATTGTAAAAGAATTATTTATTATATAATTTTTAAATATAGCTATACAATAACAGAATTATTATATTGCAATGAGCTAGAACAATTAAAAGAATGTAATTGGTCGAAAAGAACCCAGAATAATATAAGAATACACATAACATATTTTCTTACAAGATATAAAATTACTCATGATTAAGTATTCGTATACACAGCAACCTAAATTAATTAAGAAATATAGATATAAAGTTTATTATTATTAATAAATTTTACACAAAAATAATATTGTTTTTGTTCGATATTTAACTTTATATATTTTGTATTTTTTCATTAACGATAAAGCTGATTGATACTCTCATGCTGATAACTCTAATATAAAACTAATTGAAAATATTTTCACCGTTCACCATAACGATGAACAAGTTTTGTTCATGTTATTTTGTGGCTTGCATTTTTTCACAATTTTTTTATAACGTGAAAAAAAAATACGCTAAGTAAATTCATAGTGGCACGCACGCACCGGCTGAAACGTCACGCTACAAAAATTACCTTAGAGTCAGGACGCGAAAATTATCCAATAATTGATTAATGGCTAATGAAAATCGCGCTTAATTGGATTCGATGGAAATAATTATTGCAAATTCACGCACAGGAATTTTAATAGATTTTTATAACATTCCAATTAGTATATATCAGTAATTAATGTATATACCATTGTTTTCTGAGGATTAATAATTAATTAAATTCTATGGCAAATAATATAATATAGATTAAAATATTATTAATTTATTAAATACATTTTATTCCATGCATATGAGTTCAAAGAATGCAAAAAAATAGATTAAAGCCCAATTTAGTATATTTTATGGTGATTATTTCTTTCACCGCCGTGGTATGTCTAAGTAACTGCAATTAAATTGTTGCAGACGGTAATTTCTAGAATCAAAGTGTTCAATTATTAAAATCCAATTCAGACGCTTTAAGTGCCTTTGTATGCTAATATAATCAATTGATATAACAGATAGGGTCGAGGGTTCAAATCTTGTATATATTATCGAATAATTACAGCGTATTGTCTACAAAAATATAAGGTATCTATTTTATAATATCCAAAATACAAGATTAAACTATATGAGTAAGATGTTGAGTTGGATAAAAATGTTCTTATCGTTCTATATAGTTTCGGCAAACTTACATAATACAATAGCTAATATCAAACTATCAAGTTTTCCGTCACATTTCGCAGGTCACCCTAGATCAGTTTACTACTTTAGTTGTAACTTTAGAACTTACGACTTTTGACATGGGCAGCAATATGAGAAAGACATGCTCTGACAGCGATGGGCACTTCTCATAATATATATTATTATGACTATGTGTTAAATTCCATATAAACGGAGATCGATAATATGTATTCAATATAATGTTTAATTATACGCGTCGTTAAATATTTTATTACACTGAAAGTATTAATATTTCATCCCTTTTTTTGATAATTCTGCTATATCTTGTACGAATAACATTGAGAGCGTAATACAATAGAAATTCTCATTCATTTTTTTACACCCCCATACAAGTTGAAAAAAGATAATAAAAAACTTTTATTAACCCTAAAGTTGTAAATTTTACGATGATGACATTTTGAAACAACCTAAAATAAGAGACGAGGATGTGAATGATCATTCGTTATAATTTTTTGTCATAAAACTCTCAGATTATATTTTAATAAAATTGGTGCAAATAATCTTGCATGCGAATAAATCTGTATTGAAGTTTAATAGATCGTGAACGTTTATTGAAATTTTTTAATGGAAAAATATTTGCTTTAAAACGCATGAATGTGTATAGAATTTATGTTTTATAGTGGATTTATGCGGAGTCTGTGAGTAATACATACGTAGAGTGTACAGTTTATTGCCTGACATTTGTTCGAATGCCAACGCAGCCTATATTAATTCGGGACCGTTTAAAGTTATGATATGTAATTTTACAGCATACAATAAAATTTGTTCAGATCAATGAAAGGCTTTGACGCTGAATTCCCGAAACAAATTTCATGCAAAATGCAAATTATATTTTGATGTATGTATTTGCAATTATATTCATTATATCATACGTGACTCTTTATGCACGAAAATAAAATGATATATCTGGAGTCATGGCATTATTAAACATATACCATAGCTTTAGTATTTCGTAGAGATTACCAATTTCGTTTAACCAAGCCGTGCCGATTTGGAACCCCATTTTTTTTAATAACTCTTATAAATAATCATAGACCTTTATTGTCTGCAATTGTGAAAAAAAAAACAACAATATTCGCTTCTGTAGCCACCGACACGATGTTTTTTCTCGCTTCCATCCTGTTCGATGTGACACATGCCGCGAAAATTTGGCGGTCGGTTTACCGTCGGCGTGTCCTCAGTCTACCATTAGATTACTGTAAAAATCCATAATATCGATACAATTTTGAAACATATAAACAAAAGATCGATTGAAATGCTAGGGGTCAAATTTTCTATTATGAACAGACCCCTTTGGACGACGCGGTTGACGGATCGGCTAATAACGAAAATGTTTAAATATTAAAATAATATTTTTTTGTAAGGTTTTTATAGTAAGGATGAGTACGTGAGAATGTTGAAGATACGTAGGCTGGTCATCAGATATTCGAATGTATCGAGGTGTGTGGGAGGAGGGGTTATTATTGGGACATGTCGAAAATGGTGAATAGGGAGGAGGGGGTCGGGGGTTCGACCCCTTCGTCAATTACACGAAAGGCTGCAAACAGTCGATTTGGAAACGAAAACCGAATTTTCCATCATCAGCGCCGTTCCGGTGGACGGTCCCGGCAATTTGCTTTCAACTTCATTAGGCAATTCGGGTTTATTATTCACACGTAATTTTCACCTGATTTTGCAGTCATTTTAGACCTCTGCGGACCTGACCAGAAATTAAATTTGGCACATTGTGCATTTAAAACGCCATTATTGTTAATTATATATTTTGATCGTTTCAGATTTTATTGATCGCACAAACAGTTAACCAATTAATTTTATTACTCATTAAAAATATATTTTCAGAAATTATAAATGATATTTTTATAAAACATACTCCGGTATATTAAATTATTAAAACATAAATTAATTTAGTGTATGGTTCTTTATTGCATGAGATCATCAACTGTTTATCGAATGGATTATTCTTGATATGTTCGAATTTATTTTAATAAATAATTATGTAGACAATAATAGATCGTATATGTATAAATATTCCTTGGTATTCTAGTTAACCTAGCTAAATACGTATTTATACGTTTTGGGAATGCTTAAATCTTCTGTGGTATTAGTGAAATTGTGTTAGAAATCTATCACAGCCGAACGCTGATTATCCGGAAATCACTGAGCCGGAAATACCACTGGTCCAGACATAATTTCAATTTCGCAGCTACTCCCTAAAATTAATTTGCGGTTTAGCTCTGGAAATTGTCATCATATTCGTAAGCCGCTTAAAAAATATACGAAATGGAAATAATAATACGAATTAATCATTTTAATTATCTTGCTCCATACCATCCGATGGCTGTCCAAACAATTAAATGTGTTATGAAAATTAATACGTTTGTCCATTTTTTTTTTATGTTTGTTAAAGCAGCCAAAAATTCAAAATAAGGACAATTACCCAATTAGCCTTTTGCAGTAGAGAGACTGAAGCGGAGGAAGCTGGGTTTCCGCAAGAGTCGCCATACAATCCCCACCGCGCGTAACATTAATAATGCAATACACATCCCCGATTTTCCACTAGCAAAAATAAATTTATGTATCAGCCGGAAAATACATGCGCCATGGCTTTCACAAAGATTAAAAGCATATTGCGCGGAGGAAATATAATTTGTTTGCGAAGCGTGAGAGGCATGGAGAGTCAGACCAGAGATGAAACACTCTTATCTTTGGAGAGGTCACCGAGTCACATATGTAATCGACTGTGATAAACGACCAAATAAAAAACAAATTTAAGAAACAGAGAAACCAAATATTTGTGCTCGAAAGAACGAAAAAGCAATGTAAGAAAAGTTTTATAATATTTATTAATTTTAATAATTTGATAGCAAATTGTACGTACACCATTAGTAAAGAATAATGTTCACTTATTTAAAGAGTTTGGCAATAAAAATCTCTTAATGTAAATTGAAATAATATAAATAACTAAAAGTTAAGTGTAGTTACATTCCTTTTACAATAATTCGATTTAAATGGAGAGCAAAGTAGAAAACTTGCCTTGAAAATAGCGTAATCTTTTTGTATTACTATTTATTTTCTTGAAGTACTATTGCCGAAACAATATCAGTACAATAAAAATGAAGAAAGAAAAATATACAATGTTGGAATCAATAATTAATCTTACATGGAATATTTTATTAAATCATTCGTCTCGGGACTCGAAAATAACCGCGACAAGTAGTTGTTCATGATATGCTTCAGATTTTGGTTAATATTTTGGATTTTTCATCCAATCAATATGACGCGTAAACGACAACGCTCTTGGCGATGTCTCACCGCATACTGAGCTCCCGCAGCACATGCCAATCGCACGTTTCTCTCGAACTCAGCACAACGTATCGGATGTGAAAGAGATAAAACATTACACATTCTTGTTGTTTTTATTTTGTTCACGCAATTAAATACGATAAAGGACAATAATTATTTATAATATTTATTCTTTAAATTTTTTTAGACAAATACAAAAAGTTTGTGATATGTAGGATTTATATTAAAAGTGTAATTTAAGAAAAAATTAAAACTTGAAGTCCCAAATTAACCCTATCGACACGGCTAAGTTCAACTAATGAGAAGTTTTCGATTTTTTTTAATCTATTAAAGCATTTAATACTCTAAATATAAAGTACTCCAATGAAACATTCTAATGTATGTGTAAATTTAAGGTTTAATAATAATTTTATAGGAGTATATATTATTAACAGAAAGGTTTCAAGCATTAAATTATAATAAACCGCTGAAGTGACAATAATATAGATTGGTAAACCATAAAATAAAAACAATATTGGGTATAAAGAACGGAATGCCAGTTCCAGATTAGTAATATTGGGATGATTTCAAACAAACAATAACATCAAATGTTATTTTGTAACGGTTAAATTTTTTATACCATTTGAATTATAATCATGTCAAAAAAATGTTGTGTTTTTAGTAGTCAAAGGTTTTATTTTTTATATAATATTTTAATAATTACAAAATAAATGTAAAAAGCAGCTAGCAAATATTTCAGGTGAAATTAAACATTGCTTTTTCATTTCATTTTACCATAAATACCATAGATTTATAAAAGTGAGTTGAAATAAAAAATGTTGAAATTACAAGTGTAATCAAGCAAAATGGCAGAAAATATAAATTTTGCCAGAGAAAGAGGATTTTACTCAAATTTCTTTATTAATTTATTTTATATAATGAATAAACGGTTTGATAAAAATACGATTTTTCAATTGTTTTGTGATGATACATTTTATTATGGTGTATGTATCTTGACAGTAGTAGCCATATAGGACGGTAGTGCTGTCAAAAATGTTAAATGCATAAAGAGTTTTTAGTGAAAAACAACACTGTATTAATCGCTCAGTCCCTTTATTCTTTAGACATTCTATCACAACTTGTTATTATTTCCGAAAAATACACCAAAGACAACGTTTTATCTACATTAAGGTAATAACGACAGTGTTGCCGAAAGAAATAAACTTCAATAGTATTCCGGAAATCTTTTTAAGACTGGAAAAACTGCTGGCACAAGTATATGATATATCTGATTAAGTCTATGCTGTAGAGGACAAAATTAATACTAATAAATATTATGTTTTAATAAACCTCGTTTACATTGAAGCTCCAATTTATTGTTCTCGCATCAATCGTTTTCCCATATTCATCGTACATATTTATTGTTCTGGCGAACCGAAAACAATAATAAATAATGCCGCATTTATCGTTTTCCTGCATTCATTGTTATCTTTAGAGGGCTCTTTGAACAAATATGGATCGGAGTTTTGCCGTATATTTTACAATATAAAATTAATTTTTATACAAAAAATAAACTCATGATTAAGTTTCCGCTGGTTCAATTATATTCTTATTTATAAATAACGATGGTTTTAAAGGTGCGTGACTGAATATACGTATATTGAAATATATTTTCTAATTAGATTTTCGGTTATTTTAAATTGTATATCAAAATTAAATTTATTTAATAATCGTCCATGGGCGGACAGCGTTGAACTCGGTATTGCGTGACTAGGCTCGTATCAAAACAGCATTTTGCCTGTTGATGTAAGTCAATTTTTGAAATAATTCATAATTAAAAAACATATTTTTATATTATTAATAATGTATTAAGAATTCAATGAAATGTATTTCTTTATGTGAAATAAATTTCATATTTTTATTGTGTGTTAAAAATTTTCTCAGAGGAAAATAAGTTTGATGTTACAAAAGCGGTGTTGGACATCAATTAAACAACAATTGACTTCGATAATATGGAACTTTGTTTACCGTGGCTTTTTGTACGCGGACTAAGAAAACCCCTACAGGACGGGGCAGCGGTTTTTACGGCCCGCATTATATTTAGCGGCGGCATTGACGCGCGTTCCATCATCGCTATCCCGAATAAATAAAACGTAAATTTGTTATAATCACCTTGTATTTTTGATGTTGTTTGTATTCCAATTTAATCACAATGCACATCTTTTCACTCGCTTCGCGTGTACGATCATTTATTTTAATATTTCAAAACACTGTATGACGTTTCGGGCGTGCGAACGGTATTTTGTGTGCGCGAGGCCATTAAAGCACTTATCGTTCCTTGGACGACCACTTTTGGGGGTTAAGTGTCCGCGTTTCGACGCCTTCTCGTACTTTTCGCGGAGGCTTTTTGGGGCTTCCAGACGGTCACAAAAT
This sequence comes from Philopotamus ludificatus, assembly GCA_022495035.1. NCBI lineage: Eukaryota > Metazoa > Arthropoda > Insecta > Trichoptera > Philopotamidae > Philopotamus > Philopotamus ludificatus. The sequence continues at coordinate 37,666 of JAGXCT010036257.1, forward strand.
AATATAAGGTCCTCCGGTTAAGCCGGCATTACGTATTCATGGCGCGACACCGCAAAGGCAATTATTCCCACGTTAAGGGTCCATTAATAAACGTAAACACTGCGAAAGCCGCCCGTATATCGATACCGTCATACTCTTTCACACATATTCGGGATCAATTCGAACGGATATCGGTCGAATAAATACGCTTAGACTCGGTTAGCGCGCCGTGTTTGTTGTCGGGTGGGTGTGTGTGTGTCGGGTTGAGTGTCGGGGGTCGGTCGCTGGAGGGTTGGTGGCGCGCGAATGTCGCGGGTGGAAGCGCGCTCGGTCGTAGCGCCTGGCCGACTGGGACGGAGCTCGCGCTACGCCGCTCGGCTCGACGAAGCCGCCCGACTCCGCCCGAGTAGCGGCGACTTATTGATGTGTGAGACGGCGGAACTAACGCCGCGCCAAAGTTGTGCTTTCGGTCCACAGATGTAGCGTAGGGAGTGAGAGAGATCTCGGAGCCGTCCCCGAGGAGAGCTTTGAGCGCCGGGAAAAAATAAGGAAATTTCCGAATTTACATATAGATCGAAATATAAATATTAGCCGAACAATTATTTTTTTACTTTTTCATAAACATCCAAACACCCAAACACATTTTGTGTACGTAAATAATAATAAAAAGAATATAATATATTTTTTTTGAAGCATTGCATAAACATCTAGTGGCAAAACAGTATTTTTATGATGCATTTTGTCACGGAAAATCTTCCTCAGTCTTGACTGGATTTAACATGTCAGAGATCCGTGTACGTGGCATTTTTTTCCACGTTGCCTCTACGCCGTAGTCCTCGGTTTTCATTCTTTCTTTAAGGTTATTTAGGGATGTAAAACGCATAAATATGTCGGTCCTAGAGAGCTGAATGTAAAAGATGGATTCTTACTGTCTCAAAAGACATCTTAAATATTTCGAGTGACGAGATGTTATAGCATCTTTGATGTATGAATATATCTTGGTTGCTAAGTAAACTATTTAATATTTGAATGACAATAGCATCATCATGACTGTAACGAGCGTGTATTAATCGATTTGTCTCGAAACCAACGGCGTTGCCCGATATCTTGACTTATTTTAAAAAATAGAATATTCTAAGAATAAAATAAGTTATTCATGATATATTATATTAGTAGAAAAATCCAAAATATCTACCATCTTTTAAATGAACTTTTGAAACTAATTAATTACGCACATTTGTACATGTGCGATGTTTTTTCTCGCTCGCATCTGGTATGGAGCAAATAAATAATGTTGTTTTTAATGTTTTTTCGGTATTGCGGACAATAAAGGTATTTATAATATTAATTCTTCAGATTTTTTTGAGGCAAATAACAAAAGTTTGTGAAATATATGATTGTAGATAAATTAAAAACATGAGTTTCCAAATAGACTCGGTACGACTAGGTTAATCATTATTAATAATAAAAAAATGCAGAATCCATCTTGTACCGATAGCATATATCTAGGGCAGTGGTTCTTAATGTTAGAAGTACTGAACCCCACCAGTTTCATATGCGCCATCACCGAACCATTTTTCATAATAATGTACAATAAGTCGGGTGTATGTTTTGACCTCAGCCGAACCCGGGAGACTGACTCACCGAACACCTGGGGTTCGATCGAACCCATGTTAAGAGCCACTGATCTAGGGTCTTAATAATATAAGTACAGTTAAACCCCCACTAACACTAAAATCGGGACCGTGTAATTTGGAGTCGTGTAATTGGGGGAGTGAAGCCGTCCGGCTGTGTGCGTATAGCCTGATACGTGTTGAATACACAGACGCTATCCAACGTTTGTCTGTAAGTGAATGCTACCTCGCAATTGGGGGATTTGCGGCGAATATTTCAACTCAGCGCGTAACTCGGAGAAGTGTAATTGGGGGTTCTACTGTGCCAGAAAGAATGAACGTTTCGGGGATTAGTTTGAAGTCGTGTTTTGTGTTATTTCGGTAACTTATATAAGAGAGAATTGTCATTAGTAAAGTTCGAACTTAAAAACGCAATTTACAATGTATCAATTTTCACCAAGTATAGAATATATTCGTAATAATGATAAATAATCACAATCATTTACAAATACTTATTAATTACAATAATGCAATAAGTTTTGTTCAATTTACGATGAATAATATTTTTGAAATATGTAATTATAAAATATATATACTACCTACATATAGACACATCTCATACGACCACTTTTTTTTTCTATATAGGTATATCCTGTGAAGGCTTAGTACATTAAGGCGACAGACAGACAAAGATTGTATGCCTTTGAGATGCGGTATTGGAGACGGATGTTTCGAGTTCCATGGACGGCAGAGAAAATGAATGTGACCATTCTTAAGGAACTCTATTCCTTTTATAAAACTATAAGATAATTTAATATTTACTTGACAAGAATACCATGGTTCACGCATGGCGAAAAGAGGATAGACTGAACACGATGATCCGATCATATCATATCAAAAATTGGTCGTAGCCTCGGATCAGTTCTTTGGTACGTCAAATAAAATACGTGCTGAAGGAAAATCGTCTTAATATACAATCGTCATAATTCACGTTATTCAGTCATCGGACATTGAAGATAAAAAAAATGAGAACAAATAAACAAATTCAATAAATATCAAAATTTTAAATATATACGTAAATACAAATGACCAATCATAGATATTGTAATCCCTCCGTAAAGCATGTATTGTATTGGTATTGGTACTCTATCCATAATTATACAACTAAATTGACGACTGACTTATGTATAATATATATCACAATGAACGTTAAATTCCACAATTATGATATATAATTTTCATGTATATTTTAATGAATATTATATTATACATACGTTTTATGAATACATGATAATATAGGAAGCAAACATGTTATTATTGAACAAATAATAGCTTGTGTTTGCGATTATTACAAATAAAATATTTTTGTATTATTCTTACCATTGGTTATTCAGATGAGGTGAGGTATACATACATAGTTTTTCTGACTTCCAAGTCTAACAGCAGCTGCAGTAACAAAGATTCACTTTAACTAGTTCAGTGCGAAAATAGTAACTGTTTAAATTTATATGGTTATTATTTTAAACTATATAACTGTTCTACCTATTACCGTGTATTATAACCAGGGGTAGCTCGTTGGTAAAATATTAGGAGGGTAAATAATATTAACAATAATAAAATAAGTAACAAGCGGCACGTGACTCATAGAAGCTGTGATTCTATATGACAGCGCTACAGCGAGTCAGTTAGACTGCACCGAGTCGCAGCGCAACACGACCCCCCCCCTTCCTGCCCTCCGCTACCGGCCTGCGTTCATCTAATACACGACGTCGGCAGTGCTGACGAACAAGCAGCTCTTGCTCTACACTACGCGGAGTAACACTGCCGCTTAGGCTCTGATCAGATTAATAAGTACAAATTATATTTATATTTTCGCATATCTATAATACATAATCAATAGACGCGTATATATTAATATACCATAACCTGTGTTGTGGCTTGTAGGTAACATGCACATATTTCGATAATGCAAGTTAACCGCGACTGAGCTAAGTTAGTAGTCGGATAGATGTCCGACGAAAACTATGAATTCAGGGAATTTTTTATAACACCGGCCAGGGGGTATGTAAGAGGAAGACACCCATTACCTCCGCATGTTTTTTAAAATATTATTTATGTGGTTAGTTTGCCGCGTTAGAATTAATTAATTTAATTACATATATATTTGCGTTGAATGAATAATTATAAAAACATATAATATAAATTTCAATCCAACTGAAATAATATTAAAAATGAACGTGTCGTGGTTTGACAATTGAAGGAATGTTAGGGTGAATGACTCATTCCCGTTGGATTTTTAGAGTCTTTAGAATGTTTATGATGTATGGCGCCTTGGAATCTTTCTGTTATACCATTTATCCATTGTATTCAAATAACTAAATATATTTTCTCAATTTGCTTGGGGGTGCTGTAGCTCCGCAGTGTATATGTACGATCTAACCCTGAGTATAACGTTTCCTCAAGGATTTTTATTTAACAATTTTGATTGAATAAAAATACGGGTTATTCAATAATAATAATAACGGTAATTAAAATTATGGTTCTCAGTTCATATTACCACCATTTGAAAATATCAATATGGCTTCCGATGTACGTACTACTGCGGATCTCTCAGTTCAGTATTATGGGAATAAGCCGTATCTCGGATAAAATGCTTTTGCAGCACGGCTGGTACATACATTCTGCTCAAAGCACGCTGCTGAATAAAGGTTCATGCACATCCCATTTTTCCATTCCCTCGGTGAATTGCATCAAGTGTGGTGTGGTGCACCGATGGTAATAGAATAGGCCACGCCCATCTTCACCCAGAAACCGGATGCCCTTCCTCAGCCGGGTTCAACAAATTGAATGAAATGTGTTTCAGGCTGTAATTACAATGAAAAAAAAAATATTCGGTCAAAATTGCTCTCATATATGTTTAAAAATCTGTATAATAATGTACGTCGCGTATATTTCCAGTGTAAAATATAAATTTGCCAAAGTTTAATACACGGTGAACTATTTCCTGCATGTATTTTTCATTCCGTGTCAGAAATATATTTCCTTCTGAGATACTACACGATTCCACTTTTAGCCTGCAGGTGCGAACAAAATATGAGAATTTGAAAGACCCTCATATTCCTTTTTGCATTGTGCCACGGAAATGTGACTCCTTGCCCAGTCCCGCGACCACATACCCGACCCACCTCCGCACAAATATTATTTTATTGTATTGATCAAATTCAGCATGTTACTCTGTTTACTATAAAACCCTCGTATCTATCATACGCGGATAGAAGCTGGAAGCTAAACTTTCCAATCCCGGCTTTGTCAATATAACGCTGCAATGTCGCAACCGAGTTTCCTGTATGTTCGCAACATAAAACCACTAAAACTTTCCCATGAAGTCCGTATATTTTTATAGTGTGGCAAATAAATAGGGAGCATTTTTTTTCTTGCCCAATTCCGTGACGAACTCGAATCCATTGTCCTTCGCCGGCCGATAAATTATTCATTCAATTAAGTATTTCACGAGTGAAATGTATAGCGATTTTCGCACCGCGGGCTCTGCTTTGGGCTTCATTCTGATCACGAAATAACAAGGAAGAAGCTCGAATATTGGCGTGTCCGGCACCACAACAGGCACTAAGTGGGCTGTTAATAACCAAGCATTCCACCCTGACTCCTTCCAGCCGCCACCTTCTTTCCTTCTTCCATCTCCTTCGTAGGCAGGGGGCTGCCGGTTTCAGTATAACGGCAAATTTTTGCCTAATAATGATCCACGTCACGTTTTGGCACAGAGAAAGAAAAAAATAAATAAACAGGAGCGCGAAACTGAAAAGTTTTCCACGCACATATTGAACAACAAAATGGCAGCGGTACATTTTGCTTTTCACACTAAATTGCGGAACCGAACATGAAATCGTAAAACAATCCGAATAAATATCAATTACAATTTTCACAGTCGCAATTTAATTAATTGTGTTGAAACTTAGTCGCAAGACTGAATCTTCCTAGTTGTAAACAATTATCCATTCGAGTTTGTAAACTGTTGCTATTTCTAGTGTATTAATTAATCATGAAACGGAACACGTATTAACATATATATATATATATATATTCTTATTCTATATAAAATAGCTATTTATTGACGGCAAATCCCGCAATTCGGACGGATTAAAACGAATCGATAGTTTTAATTAAGCAAAGTATTCGGCCATTCGATGTTACAGTGCGCGAATGCAAATTTTGACTAAAGTGTGAATTGAGAGTGATTAAAAAATGTTAAAAAAATTAAACTCCCTTGATTGAATACATGTTTTAAATTAGCCATTGATTCGAGTAATTTATTAAAGCGTGTTCGTAGGTGTGTTCGCGAACGTCTGGCTTCGAGCTCACAAAAGACGGAAGTACTTAAAAAACGCGACACACCTCGCGAGAACGCCTTTCTCACGTTTCTTTGTTAATGACTCTTCTCTTTGTATCTCAGTGAAAAGCCTATCTCATGCCTCTCGCTGTGTATATGTAAACACACTACTGAGGGAATTGTGAAAGATCTGACGTCGTGTCCTCTACAAATGAATGTGTACTCCTAGCTCGACACTGATTTTAATTTCAACCCTTCATTTAGAATGTAATTAAAATTTTTAGAAAAATAAAGTACCTTTATGAGATAACAAGTAATAACATATACTACAATAACCTTTATGAAATGTCAAATATCTCTCGCGGTTTAATAAAGAAGATCATATTTTTCGTCAATACATCAATTGGCAATGTTTAATTAAATAATTTGTAATCTGTAAACAGTAAACTAATCATATTAAAATGTTCTGCGTTTTTACACCTAATGAGGAGTGTGATAAATATAAAAATTATTACAGATTTCATACATGATATCATGTCATTCAATTGAGCACATATGTTAAGTCAAATTTATATTAATTTTTGTTATTATTAAATGATATTCTTAAGCCAACTTCATGAAAACAAAACAAAGATATTTAAAAACATTTTATTTAGAAATATCTGTTGTTTATACAAAGTTTTTTAGCATCAAACGAAAGAAACAGCTGACGTGATAAGAAAATTCATGATCGTGAAATGAGAAATTAAAATAAAAAACTACAGGGTTCTAAAAACATATCCAAAGACAGTATAAGTAATATGCTTAGAATATTGGAGTTATTTTTCCTTATTACTAATCTTTTTGACTACGATGAATAGATAACATAGCAGAATGATAAACCCATAAAAAGATTCTCTCACACAAGAATTCCCCCCAGTGTCAAACCACACAAAGGTAAATTTTAATATTATTTTAGTAGATTTATATTATCTGTCTTATAATTATTTATTCAACCAATGATAAATAGCACAATATTTTTTTTATTAAACATACGGAGGAAATGTGTATATTCCTCTTACATACCCCCTCCTCTGGACAGTGTTATAAATTTTTTCTTGAACTTTAGTCACACACCTATCCGACTACTAACATAGCTCGGGTGCGGTAGTTAATATGCATGTTACGTATTAGCAGGGGCTGCTCATCAATATACACTGCGGAGCTGCAGCACCCCCAAGCAAGTTGTAGAAATTATATTTTTATATATTAATATGTGTCTATTGATTTTGTATTATATATATGAAAATATGAATTAAATTTATATTTAGCGTTACGGCGCGCGATGTAGAGCAAAAGATCTGTCTGGTCGTCAACGCTAACATATAATATATTGTGTCGTGTATTGGATGATAGATGATAGCGTATACTGACGTGTACTGGAGGGGCGGGGAGGGGCTCGTCGCTAAGCGTTGTGTTGCGCTGCGAGTCAGAGCAGTCCCGCGCCGTCCTTACTGAGTTACTCGCAGCACCCCTAAATATATTAGCCACGGTCTACAAACCATTACACTTGTTAATCTTTTTTAAATGTAGAATTTTCCAATGAGCATTATACAATTATATTACATAAGATTACAATAAATTAAAATGATAAAGTTTATTATGGTAATATGCAGCTTTTAATTTTAAAGTTAGATTTATAGACCGATGTTTTTTTTAAAGATTTTTTTTTTTTATAATTAAACCATATTTTGGTAGATCTTTCTAAGTATATATTAATATGATACTATCTATACTAATAAAATACATCTATGTATACAATGAATGTGAATATAGTTTTGTTTTATAATCTAATTGTGAAGAGCATATTTTACCTCTAAATCTTATACGATATATTTGTTTATGCGTGATTGGCGAACTGGGTTATTCTGCAATGCCAATCACGCATTGCCTTTATGAAAAAATAAATATATATAATTAGATACACCATGTTATTAAAAGGCAAATGATTATATTATAGATTAATTGTTTTGCATTTTATTATTATTTTACATATATTTAGATTAAGTTTATATCTCATATCATGATAATATTAAAAATACATGTAAAACTCGTTTTTTTTATATAAATATATACAATATTATCACGTTAGTTCAAGAGTACTTGTAGTGGGCAATATATTTCAATAGAATTTCTATTTATTTTCTGAAAATTATTTATCGTGGTTTCGAATGGCTTAGACATTTACAGATTTCAATCAATATTTTAAATATATTCAATTCTTTAAAAATATGTATAGACATATTAATCATATTTCATCATGCAATATATTTATTTATCAACGCTACTATGATGTACCATTACATCTAACGTAATAATGTTTTTTTTTATGATTATAGCCTATGTTGAGATGATTGATAATATTTTTTTATTAAATTGATTTAAGTAAATTTAGTTTGAGAGAATTTTAAATTTATTCGAGTTTTTTAATAGAAGTCAGTAGTAATATCCATTTTTCCGATAATAACCATTCATATTTTGAAATGTTCAACGGCGTGTTTGATCAAAACAAATTTAATTTTAGTGTTATGCAGACCATAAAAAACATGGCTGAATGAAATTGGATTCATTGAGTGCGAGTCTCTTCGATGGATATATTACGTAAAGTATGCGGTTATAGAATTAAATAAGAGAAAAAAATTGGACAGCCAACCAAATTATCACATTAATATTGTATCGAAGTTGAAATAAGAAAATTCAAATTACCAAGTTTATATCTACTTTTCCATTTGAAAAGGGAAACTTTCGGGCAAAGTTTTTCCCCCTATTCCAATAACCACAATGGCCATTAAAAATTTCGCAGCAATTTCTTCTTCTCTTATTTTTTTTTATTGAGATTTGAGCAAATTAATTTTGCGATAAAATGTAACTTATAACACGTGACACCACTGGTATATTGTTAGAGCCAATCAATCGCGTTCTATATCTAGGTATTCGATGGCAATACCTTATTTGTGCGAAGAGAGAACAACAGAAAATCCGGTTATATAACTAAAATCAGACATCTACAACACCTGCCATGCTGTGGGCTTCTGAAATTGACTGTACTGTGCAATGAATTATTGTTACTCAAAATCAAACATTGTTAAACTTTGTATAAAAGACTAATATCGGCTCTCCTTTTTATAATAATTAAATAAAATATGATTTAAATAAACTGCATGTATTAAATAATAATAATTTGTACAAATGAAAAATATGTTTTTTTCAAAAATTTCACATAAAGGTTAACTAGAAAAAAATGGTTTATTTACATTGGAGGGAATAAACTTTCATGGTTGCTCATTATGTACGATCGTCAACTTTCATAGCTTTTTGCGGTACAACTAGAGTCGATATACAGATTTAACCAAAAATAGCCATAAATTTTTTTAGTGTCACCCTCGTAGCAGGGACGCGGCTGTAATTGAAACGTGTGCAATAAACCAGGTGAGTGGGTACATAATAAACGAGCTTTTGACTTTTGTGGCTTTAATATTTTCAGTCCTTATTTCGATTTATTTTATGCAAAAAATATTTTATTCTATCTATTCAAATGAGACAAACAAAAGGGCTGTAAATCTCGTCAATTAGCCACCTTCAGAAATGATATCAAAGATACTAATGTCCTTTTGCTCGTGTTTGACCTTAAAAATATATTAAAATAATATGATATTACCCTGAAGACTTTACAGAAATAATAAATCGTTTAAATTAGTTGGTAATATCGTGGAAATTAATTTTGAGAAAATATAATCTTGCCGCACTTGAGGCACAGGAGGACTATTACAACAAAGCGGTTTACTGAAAGGAAAGAAAAATATTCAGAATGAAGACAAGGCACCCAGGCACCGGGACAATATAATATGTCCATTATTCAAGCCGTTTTGACGTTTAAATTGCATACGGAAGGTGTGCCCGGTGTCCCGGAGAGAACGTTTTTGAATTATGGTCGCACCAATTCAAATTCGCCGGAACTCAATTTATTCCCAATCCCGCCGTAGCTATTAATTAAAAAATCCTGTTTACTCTCAGTAAAATTAGAGATTTAAAATTATTTAAATTATATACAAATTAGTTAATATGATTAGTTGCGGTAATTTAATTTTATGGCTCAAGAATTTATATTTGCTACATTAATTTGTACGAAAATTCTTTGTGGCATAGTTTTTGTTTGACTCTATAATAAATAAGCAAATAATTAGTAGACAGTTTTAATTGCATTAAGGGATACAAACGAGCGTTTTTCTAAATTTCCCTTAGGAAATTACCTACCTCCATTGATTATAAAGTTTAGAGGAGAGTAAAAAGGTTTTGTGGTGGTGGGAAGTAATAAAATAATGGTCGGTTGTCTAATTCGAGAAAATATAAAATTTAATAAATTAAGCGGCCAAAATTTATTAAACGAATTCATAAAGGAAAATGTAATATTGTAAATTGGACCGTACGGAAAGTGAAACATTTCGCCATTTTTCGCGCTCGTTGAGACGCGATCGCACGATCGAATTACACGGCTAATATGCAAACTTTTAATGTGAATAGAAATTTTATCTCTATAGATTTTTATTCGGCATCCATCGGGTCTTCGTCCCGTGTACATTGTATAAAATATTGAAAGCCCATCAATCTCCTATTTACAATATAAAAAGGGTCTTTTATGAAACCGAAGGTCGACTAGTAATGCCCGGGGATGTGAATGGGTAAGCAGCTGTTAAGAAAAATTATTCCGAGCTTATATTTATATACATTTGAAACGTGAAAAACATTTCAAACCGAAACTGTAAAACACTTTTACGGTATTTTTCATGGTAAGAATCAATTTTTGGAATACAGAAAACGCTTGAGTCTGGCACATTTCAGAATTGGCATTCAGCAGAAACGGAGATATAAACGTATGCCTCGTCATTGGAAAGGAAATTGGCTTCTATGTCTTCGTCTTCGAATCCACGATGTCTAAGTTGATCGCATAATACTAATATTTCATCTCTTTATGCTGATGCTTCATGTCTCTCAAAGGAGTGTGTATAACGGCGATCCTTATTGAAAATTCCTTTTTTGAATGGCTCGTTTTATATATCAATAAATATATTATTGACATTGCTAGCATTCAAGTACAAGTATATATCAAAGGAAATTGTTTGAACGTCTCAATTTGAGTTTCTCAATCTTACTCACTTGTTTAAATACGTCCGGAAATAACTTGCCTTCGGTTAAAACTACTGTGTATTCTATGTATAAAAGTTTGCTGTGCCGCCTTATACTTAGAAAGTGTTAGGTCGTCTACATTCTAAATCATGTAAAAGTCTCGTGAAGTTTTCCACGCGGCTCCCAAATCTAGCCGAAGAATTATATTTTTATAAAATAAAAATCAATAAATAAAAGAAAATCGTAGTGAAGGAGATTAAACTTAGAGTGTCCATTGTGTGTTTAATAGGTTTTACTTTTTACACGTTTTCAAGGAAGGTGCCTGAAAATTATTACTGGCGTAATATTATGAATTTAAAAGGACTACACGAAAAGCTGCTTTAAAGGAGCCGTGCTTAAAATATTCGGTGGCACGTAAAACCAACACGATATTAAACGCTCTCTATGCCGCCGAGTAATTTTATTATACAAGGAAACATGCTTATCTGCGATTGTATTCGGAAGAAATTGGTGATGGAATAACCCTGTTTTTGGTACCAAACACACTTTCGGCATGTGAATGATTCGACACAAATCTCGGTATCGATTTGACGTAGAAATATGTGTAACAAAGGGTTGGATACCGGCATTAATTGCAAAACTCATGAATATTGCGTAATAATAAATTATTTTTGTTTATACGTTTATTATTTTTAATGAATTATATGTTGTACTATAAACAGGTAGTAGTATGCAGCAAATTGGGTCAAACCAGCTTTTCCAAAGACTTATTATTATTAGGACCGGTATTATTGAATCTTGTGGCTAGTTTGATATGGTCAGTTAAGCAAGCAGGATATCTTTCTCAGAGTTTCCTAGATGCCACATTTCAAAGTAGGTCAATCTGCCTCATGGGAAAATGGAAAACACTCGGAACGAAAAAAAATCTTTTAATTACATTTGATGTAGATTTATTAAATAATTTATTATATTATGTTTGAAATATATATGCTTGATAATATACATACATAAATATTCAAATATTCATCAATATTATGTTTGATTTTGTGAGCAATACGAATGTTTGAAAGGAATCAAGTAATTATGAATAAAATATATTTAAGCAATATTCAATATGTTTTTTTTTTCAATTTAAATAATATAAGTGCTTTATTGCCATAGAACTGCTCTTATCAATCCTGTTGACTTGAGTTAATTATTTTTAATGGCTCTCATTATTTATATAGTAGATTTTGACGATAAATGTACATATAAACGTATATTTAATATTTAAAAAAAACATCAAATTGTCAAAGTGAAATTATGATATGAATTATCACTTTAGGCAATATGCGATACTATTTTCAATTATGATTATTAAAATATTTCGCTTGTGGAAAAGACATAAATTATATTAATAATTTAAGACGGTATTTAGAATTGAAAAAAAAAACTTTTCAAGAACCTTAGTGAATTAAAATTCTTTGCAAACCATTATAAATTATTGCTGAAGTATTCATTTCGATTTACAGTCCATATATGAAGTATTTAAATCGAGTCTGTAAAATAAATTATATCACATATTCAGCAGATTTTGCTTCGTTAGATTATCAGTTTTTCAGGTCGATGATTCTGTATTTTTTTAATGCGCAAACAATTTTATACACACGAGCGTCGTTAAAAATCGCCTCAATATTTTAACTAGTAATTTTTTTTAGAAAAAAAAGGCTATATAAAGCTGATAATTTTAAATTGATAAAGCGAATAATGGGTTTCCACTAACTAATATAAATTATAACCACCGTTTAATTGTTAGCATGATTTTGTGAGGTAAATTCACTTTTAAATTTAAATTATTTTATTAAATAGATATGGTATATACAAATTGAATTCAATTATTATTTTTTTAGAGTTTAGCATTTTAAAATCAATAACCTGTTCCATAAAAGCCGAATATGTTATATTCATGTCTATAGATTTTACATTCTTGTGGGTTATTGCATCGTGAATTCTTTGTTATAGTTAATTTTATTTATTTACATTACGACTTTGAAGATATTAAAGCCTAGATCTAATCTTTCAGTACAAAATATATTTTTTGTTACGGATTCATTAGTGTGTACATTGCTCTCAAATTTCTCTTTGGGAGAGATACTAAATAGTGAATTTTTACAGAGTTGTTTAAATTAATTCACTACACTTTTTATATTTTTAGCTTTGATAATATTTAGAGATGAATCATAATTTTTGATTTGAATATGTAAAATTTTCATCAGTGATCATAATTTCATTTGCATACTTTTTATTTTTATTTATACTATTTAATGATGGATGTATAGCATAACAGACAAAATCTAAAGCGTCACTCATATTTTAATATAAATATTCTAAAGATTCGCAGTCTCTAACACCCACATTCCCCCTAGGGCAGTCTCATATATAGATTGTTTAGTGGTAAGCTTTCTCAGAGTGATTAATATTTTCCTTTTATATAATTTTTGACGGTAATGTATGTATGTTCAGAAGTCATGGATTAACTTCTATGGCAATGGCGGCGAAAATGTAATATCTTGAAATCGAATCGCAACTGTGCCAGTGTGGGGATGAGATAGAGGAGTGGGCCGTCCATCACGCGATGGGCCCGGCCCGGATAAAGAAAACTAATGACATCTGGCGACAGTAATGGAGTGACAAAGTTAATACAGGGCCGGATCTGAACAAGTCCATTTATTTACGGGCGGTCCGATTGAAAGTTGGTGCCGGGAGCTCATTACGTGGCCCCGCTCGCCTTCTTAACGACATAATTAATTCAAACGAGCCAGGCTCACCGATCTGGCAAGAAAAATGTCCGCTTCCGGACCGGGAGTCAAAGTTGTGACAATTACCCAGGGTGTGGGTGAAAGAGGATAGGGTGGGAAACCGTTGCCAAAGGGTGGATACAGGGTCACTTTCCTGAGTCCTTACAATTCACCTTATAAAAGTCCCCAGCTTATGTATTTGACCCAGATGCTGAAGGTCGCAAATATGGTCAGCCGTTTAAGTGTCCGTGTCTTCGCGCCAACTTTAATTGTTTTCAAACTAAAATGAATATGGATTACAATTATATTATTTTACTAATAAAAATATATTAAAAACATATTATTTTTATGCGAATTGTGTAACTGTCGACAACTGCAAGTTAATAAAAATAAACCAGTTCTTTTTATGATTAGTTAAATGAAACTGGGCGTGGTCAGTACTTGGCTGGATATCCTCCGGGGAATACTGCGTGACACTGGTCGGCAGAAGGATACTGCTTTGTACCCTACCGTACGCATATCAAAATATAATTGAATTATAGATAATAATATATAGTTGAAAATAGGTTAATTTTTTTAATCTACTCAAATATAATATTCATTATCTTTACATATGAAAAGCACTAATTTTTTACTTATAAATTATAAAAATCTGGATCATTCAATTACATCTCAAAATATTACATGAACGTTTTGAAATCCAAAACTTAAAATATTCATCTGGGGACAATACTCTATATATGTCATTTGCATTTATATGGGGTCTTTCCACATCTCCCCATAAAATAAGAAATAATATCTCGGTACACATATACCAAAGTAAGCAATCTTGGCTGTTGCAGAAATACATATATAAGTCCAATATGAGATCTCACCTCGGTTCCCGTGTGTTTGTTATGTGTTGTTTCATGCATTATGCAACTGAAACCTGTTTCTTCAGCTGTCACTTCTTGAAGTCGGGAAAATGCAGCAGATGGTGGACTACCTGATATACCACCGCAATATTAAAACACAAGCGAAAGGGCGAGATTAAATATTTTATTCCCCCCTCTCTTTCACCTGTGAATTTTTTTGCAAATGACAAATCTTTTACGTACGTATGTGCAAAACCAAAATGACAAAACGTGTTTGCCGCTAATAATTCACATTTTTTTTTTGTTAAATAAAATGTCACGCCATTCAGCACGCGTTTATTTAGAAATCGTAACGTCAAAAGCTTTTAAATAACAATTTATATTTTTTTGTACATATAAAGGCAAATATTGAAAATATTTGTAGATTCTGCACGTCAGAAAAATGTAAGTACTGAAATATTTCAATTATTTAATGGACGCACTGAAATGTATTCGATTTATTTAATGTATGAAAGGTGCTTTAAATGTTATAGATTTAATTATTTTAGTTACACGGCAGAGTCAATCTCCGTGTTTTGCTAATGTAAATAAAATTACATAAGGCGATTATCGCACGAGGGCGAATGGGGAAAGCATTCCTCGAACTTTTGGAAAACAATATAATTAAGAAAGCTGGAATGTATGGCAATTTATCTTTGGAGGCATCCATGCCTACGGGCACTTAAATATGGGTAAATGATGCCTTAGCTTTGTCACTCAAAATGCCGAAATGTCATTAGTCATTTCGAAAGTTGACGCAAACGACTCAAACTCCAGGGCACCGTATTGCGTCACAGCTATTCTGCGCATACCGCAAAACTTCCCGGTCGCAATCTTATTTATTATATTTAATTGCACATTTTTTTTGGCCAGTTAAAATGTTATTAAAAGCGGAGAGTGTGGCGAATACACTATGCGATTAATTAAAAGTGCGGCCGAAATGAACAGCGATTTTTCTTCGCTTTTCACTCGACCCCATTAGGGTGGGAATTGCAAAAAATGTGAAGCCGAGAATAATTAATCTTGTTAAAATTATTCTTACACATTTACATAGTGAGCAATGAGCTGAAAAAAATATAAATTTTACTTTAAGTCGTATATATGCTATAATAAAATAGTTACATAGTTTATTTTTATACAAACAATAGACAAAAATAATGTACGAAGGTATGTAGAAATTTTATTTTTCTCGAAAAATCTTTATTTAGATTAAGTACATATTTGATATTTATTTATTATTAGAAATAAAAGCTCTTTACATAAATAAATACATTAAAAAGAAAACTAATTGGCATATGTTTTGATTTTTTTATTGTCAAATATAAAAAGTTTTTCAATAATTCATTTATACAGGTTTTTCACTTCAAATTCATCATTTTCATTTCAAAATAAACCTTTTTCTTAACTAATTGATCTTTTTGCATTTCAAATTAAACTTTTTCATTTTAAATTAATTATTTTGCAAATCAAATTGATACTTAAGAATTAAGTTTAATAATTATATATCTTTCACTAAATATACGTAATCATATGTCATGATCAGTGTCTCTGTTGATCCCAGGATTCATCTCGTAAAACGTCGGTATTTAGTGTTGTAAGACTGCTACGACCTGGTTCATCCAGCAATGAAAAATTTCAAGATTGAAATCTGGCAAACCACTTCCTGGATGTTCGTTCGGTAACACACTCATCTCTCCACACATAAATGTTGGCACAATGGCGGCAGATTCGCTACTTTTTTAAATAAAAAAATTCTAGATGTGCTTTTTTTACCGAAACTAGTAAACATGCAAATGCCAAGAATAAACTTCATTTTTTATAGCATTTTAAAATACTTCATTTACAACTTGATTGGCAAAAGCTTTAATTTGAAATGCAAAAGGTTAAATTTGATTTGCAAAACGTTGAATTTGAAATCAAAAACCTGCATAATGTTTTTTTTTGTTTTTCGTTGCATATAACGGTGGTACCTTATGATTGCGTTTTTAATTTTAAAACTGTAGTGTTAGAATTTCAGAAGTATTGCAATATTATTTTTTGTAGAAATGCATGCAGCAATTGTTGTTTGTTTCAAATTTCTGGAAATAAGAAAGGGATATATGTGACTTATTTATTTTTTAACTAATAGGTTTGCATAGTTTATATTGAAACTTGGATATAAATATTATAATGTTATTTAAATAATTAAACGTGTTCAAATATAAAATATAGAATAAATAACTTTCTGTTGAAACAATTGTGCAAAGAAATTTTAATTTGATTTTTCTAGAATGTAATAATTTAGTACTTTTAAATTTACACAACCGAATTTGTTTTGTACATTTCCAAAATTAATTAAACGAAATTCGCCAGTGAATTAATAAATTGTTTTAACCCTTTACGTGGCTTAATACAGTCATGTCAAAGTACACTTGTTTCCACACATAGCCGACACAATAGGAAGCTGGAACACAATACTGTCGGACCGACACATTTAGAACAGTCAAGTGTGCGTACAAAGTTTTTGACTCGTGGGTCCAATTCTCGTCCGGCGCGTGTTCCGACGCACGTTTTCCAATTTCGTCACATGGGGAAGCCCAGGGAAAGAGGTCCCAAAAACGTGTTGCCCAGAGTTTGGACCGCATCGACTATCCTCGTGTGACAGCAAGACACAACTACCCTTATCAACCGTGTGACAGCATCAAGTGAGCTCCCAACAAAGGCACTGCCGTAATGTTGACTTTGATGTCCGATTCATTGGGGTATTCGCCCAACTTTGCTTTTGAATGAAAACTATGGCCGACACTGAATAAAAGATCAAACGAAGTTTCATGCGATAAAGGTATGATTAAATTTTGATCATAGCCAAGAGATATGCGATAATGAAAATAGTAATTGTCACTACAATATGTCCTGCATTTAACTTGATATATTATATTATAGTACAAGGCGTAATGGAGTTATATACGGTATCTGAAGAATTATTTTTCGCTAAGAAGTATACATGCAAATTTATATTGATTTGAATATATTAACATCTTAACGGACATAGATTAGAATTTAATTTTTACCCTTGAGGGTCGAAAACTAGAGGACATTTATATTTGCGCGGTTGGAAATGGGCAAAGTTTCTGGCTACCCTTTGGTTCCCTTGTTTTGGCAAAATTATAATGTCTTCGAATTTTATCAAAAGCTCACATACGCGTTTCCTGTAATGGGGGCCTGGGACTTAGTTACAGTCGGGTACGTCCAAGTGGATTAAGCAAAGTTTAATAACTTTTTAATGAGATTTCGGATAAACCGAATCGGTGGGCTCCAATTTCGACGGAAGTAATTAAAAAAAATCCCAACTCGATACGGTAATCTTCTCTAATGCGTTTGCAGCCGAATGATAATCCTTAACAGTATAAAGTCGTATGTAACGCTCTTGCGACGGATACGCCAACAATGAAGTTTCGAAAAGTCGAAGTTATGTCGTTAGTATCTCTGGGGATTACCTAAACTATAGGGAAATTTTGATAAAATATTAAGGATACGAAAAACATGAGTAAGCGGATGCTCTACAAAATGTTGCAATCAAATTGATTTTCGATATGTTCAAGTATAAGCGTTATATAAAATGATTAAGTATTTTATACAATAGTTAATATATAATAAATCACTTGGGCTTCTCTATAAAAATATATATTTTGAGGATTTTATAGAGCATTTTACAGTTAGTGTTCAGTATTTCAAGTAACTAAATAGGTCCAACTTAACGCTAACCTTTAAATAATTATGAAGTTCGTTTTCAGTCACGTATTTATGTACAAACTCCTTTAAGAAATATTCGCTACACTGGAATTTTTATTTCGGCAAAATGAAATTCTTTTTATACTGTTATTTATTTATTTGGTTTTAAACTGCGATAATTAAACTGTGAATTATTGTGTTATTTATCATTTTTTTAAAATAAACATTTATTTTAGATTATAAACTTTCTTTATTCGTAATAATTACAACAAATACTTACATTTATTTTTAGAAAGAGATTTAGATTATTACGATAAATTAAATATTTAAATAATTTCTCAATTTAAATGCAAATGTAAATCCCATCACATAGTTGATTCATAATTAAACAAAATTTAAAGTTTTTTATTTAATAGAATTATATTGTTGTTTTGACCCTCATTAAAGACCTCCATAATAAAATAAGTTCATTTTAATTTTTGTATCTTTATCGTATTTTTTTTTAATTTCCGATTTGTAAATAGCTAAAATTTTTATGTCGAATTTTTTTTTTCGATATTATTAGTAAATTGTCTATTTTCGATTAAGCAACATTAATTAAATTTCTGTTTTATGCTGAGATTATATAAAAAAATGTCATTTTTAATTATTGATGAAATCATCAATATTTTGTCATTTTTTTGAAAATGGATTATTCTTAGGGTAATAAAAGTTATTGACGATGTTCTTAACAATTTGATCGATATTTTTGATTTTTTAACTAACCAATATGACGATGTAAGATGATGTAAATGACACGCGCCCTCAAGCCGACTGAGCACTCGCAGCATATGTCACTCATATGTTTTACTCACACTTAGTACACCGTACTCGGATGCGAGCGAGAAAAAACATTGTGGCCATGGCAACAAAAGCGAATATTGTTGCTTTTTTACAATTGCACACAATATAGGACAATGATTATTTATTTTTTAACTTTTTTAGATAAATACAAAACAGTCTGTGACATGTAGGATTTATATTAAAAGAAAAAAAACAAAAACTTAGGGTCCCTAATATACCCTATCGGCACGGCTAGGTTAAGGAATCGGCTCAACATAATATACGAACTAAAATTAAACAGTCATAAAAGTAAACAATGTTTTATTATTACTTTTATAAATATTTGATAATTAATATTTTAATATTAAGATTTTTATTTCAGCTCTTTTTATAAAAATCAACTTTTATAACGTTATCAATCACCTGACAACTTTTCTAATCCGTTGTTTGGAGGTATTTTTTTATAATCAATTTTTATAAAATAAACCCTCCTATTATAATAAAATCATCTATTTTAAAATACGCTTAAATACATTTAATTTTCTCATTTCTTTTACAAAGTTAGACAAATCAAAACATGTTATACAACTTTTACATATATAACTGTAAAAGGCACATGAATAACTACTCCGACATAATTTAATATTCTAATTTCGAAATCCATGTTTGACTCATTATTTTTGAACGGCTGAAAGATGCCGGAATGCGGTGAGCCACATGAAATTATGCAGTCGAGTCTGCGGCAGGGGTCGTAAAGCCCGGCCCACAGCGAGCGGTGAGTGTTGCCGCTCAAAATGCAAACCGGGGAGTGTTGTGCCGTAACGGCCGTTGTTTACTGTGTCTCTTACATGTCTAACTGGGTTGTGTTTACACTTTATCTGAAGAGGCAATCTGCGAAAAGGTAATAGCAGTCTGCCACCGGATCGGCCCCGGCTCTACGCCAACTCTGCACAAACTTCGCAGATAAGCCTCCCACATGTGCTGGGCTGGGCTCCTTCGGCCAATGCGCCACTCCCCATTTGCATAATGTCGGAGCGAGTTTTTATTTTTTTTGTGTAAAAAAAATCATATCATACACATTTGAATATTTAAATTTTGTTGTGCTTTTCAGTTTAATATGATGTTGATGGGCGGGCAGATCGAAAGCGTGGAAAACTTTATGTACTTTTATATAGGTGTAGGTAGAAAATTGGCGTTGGCATATCGTTATTAGGGTTTGAGTGTATTTTTTTGCAAGTATATTTTTAAACGCTTTATCTTAAATCAGTGACGTTAAAACAATCGTTTAGCGGTCATATAACTACGTTTAAATATTATTTATTATATATTTAATCTAAAACTATTTTGGGTATTTGTTTATCAATTCACAGTCGAATTTAAATATACGTAGCCATTAACGAAACTCCATCGTATTGTTTTCTTGATTGGTAACCCCGAGAGAAAACGATACATTGAAAACTTTGTTATGTATGTGTCTGATTAAACTATTGTAAAACATTATTAAATTAATTCATGGTAAAATTTTAATTTAAAAATGTAAATGATTTAAACAACAAATTGTTCAGCAATTAAAATATTAAATATCGCAATTGACTATAATATATAATAAAAAACGCATTTCTATATAAATAATTCATTAGGGTTTGTATATATGTCTACTTAATTCATGTTTATTAATCAATGGATACACGTAATTTAAGTGTATAAATCATTAGTTTATGTAAAATAATCGAAACAATATCTCAATAATAATAAACATTTGGTTCATTATTCTCATCCTAGTATACAGAAAATCATATTTCAGTAAAAATAATCAATTAATTGCTGAAATTTTATTTATTTCTAATATTCATCCTTTGATCTATCAATTTTATTTTACTTAAATTTGTATATTCATTTTCCAGTATGCCCCTATTCATATGACTTCTAATCCATGTAATCACCTATCCCATAACGACTCAGTTACAAAGAAAATGTTTGCGTTTCAAAGGGAATATTTCATTAGATATTTCCCCTGAAAAGGGAAATCATTCAATACCCCAAAGCCATAAACCGGCAGAGTGCAGTATAAATCTCCGTTCGGTAACGTATATTGTACATTTTTTACCAGAACAGCCTTTCACCCAAGAACGAACCAGGCCACACTGTTTAAAAACGATTTATATTTCATCCTTGGGATCGATATATCCCGATTACATCACGCAACAACACGAAAATCTAGCAGAAATGTGTCAAGTGCACGTTTTAATTATATTTAAATACAGATTATTCAGTGCGAAATTTAATGGAAAAGCTTAATATTTGTATAACACATGAATCGAATTAAAAGTTTGATAATATAATAATAAAAAACACCAAGCATCGAGTATTTTTATGGATTTGGATTACAAATACACCTGTCCCTCAATTAACGCGGTTTTTTTTAACGCGGTTTTAATCCTAACGCGGTTTTGTAAAACCGCGTTAGATTAAAACCATGATTAGATCAAACTTTTTCTTTGGCACTTTTCTGTTGAAAGTGCGGAAATTGTTCATTAAGACACTAGCACCATCAAATCTTTCAGTTAATAGTTTATTTCAATTAAAGAGATAAGAATACGTATGTATAACGCTTTTATTTTGCTTACTTTATTCATATTTTATACATTAAAGATTTTTGGCGCCCAAGATATCCAGATCAAGCGCCAAAAATTCAGGAATGAATGGATCTACGATTAGAGACGATAAAAGACTTAGATTTATTATTAGGAAGGAGTGTAACCTCTGGATCATTTATCAAGTTCTAAAGAGTTTCTTCTCACCCAGAGGATCCTATAATTGAATCTAGAAAGAGGCTCCTAATTATCTGGATAGAGACCTTACCTTGCCAAAGAATGCCCATCGATACCAATGCAATGAATAGAAATCTCTAAAAATATATAACCACCTTATAGAGACAATCAGCATCCGTACATTTTGATCTTAAAATAAACCCCAGATTTTTGCGCAGATAAAGGATGGTTCCAGAGGGTTTAAAAGACTGATCTCTTCATAATCTAAAAGATTAAAAGGTGAACCTGCATCTGAGTGGTAGCAAGAAGGAGCAATTACGAATTTTTGCCAAAATTTAAAATCATTGAAGAGTTATACACACCGGATGAATTATTTAATGCTGAGTGGGACTGGACTGCTATGGAAAATGCTGGCAGGACGGTTTTTTAGAAGCTAAAATCCTGAAAAAAACTGCTAATTAGTTTCAAGGCAGCAAAGGATCTACCAAAATGACATTGTGTCCTTTTGATAATGCATCCAGTGATCAGATTATACTGGCAATTGCTGGTTCACGGGCTCTTAGATAAGAGCATTGGAAGGGTCAAATATGAACAATGTTCTGTACATTGGAGGCTAATGAAAACCTGAATCACACAAAGAATGGTTTTAACTCCTTTATTCAAGAGCAGAAAGTTACATGAAGGAAAATAATCTTCCATTTCAGGTGCTTTTGGATAATGCATAGCCATCACGCGACGCCACAACATCCCAATGTGTGTTTGTATTTATACCACCTAATACCAGCCGATAATCCAACCATTATGCAAAGGGGATAATCCTCAGCATTCAAAGGATATTATTTACTTTATTTACTTCTACAAATATAGCAGAAGTTATCAATTGGCTGTAAAAAATGGAAATATGGTGATAAATATCGACCTAATGTTGAACTGAGCTTTAAAATTCAACGAGAAATAAAAATATTTATTTTCCATGAAAAATTCTTAAAGAAATGAAACAAAATAAAAGAGACAGATGTTAATACCGATTTTTCTAACACCAGTTATCCAGGAGCGTTCTTCTTTGTCTGAATTAGAAATATTAAATATTTCTGAAGTGATAGTAGTGACTTTCCCAGACCAATAATAAAGAGAAGAAAAAAAAATAGTTGCATTAAGAAGACAGCAGCTGTTTCCAGATAAAATAAAAGATGTTTGAAGAAGATGTGTGTGAACTTATTGCGAAACGTTTATGAATTTCTCCTACTTGTTTATTAATAAAATTATGTTATGGGTATAATAGCAGACATTTTCATTTCAATCATATATTTTTTTTTATTTATAGATTATAGATTATTTTTACGCGTTTTTTTTGGAACGTATCCCATTTATATAGACTCCATACATTTTTTTACTTGGTTTTACATCCTGGAACGTATCCCCATTTTTTGTATGAACTCTATGTCTTTTTTAACGCGGTTTTCGTTAACGCGGTTTTTCGTGGAACGTATCTACCGCGTTAATCGAGGGCAGGTGTATATATAATTTTACAAAAGAATATTTGAAAAAATTTTTGATCGAAAACGGTTGCAATTTATTTTCCATAAATTAATTAATGTATGAAGCTAAATAAGTATGTTATTTATTAACATTTAACTACTATGTATGGATGGCATAACAGAAAGATTCTTAAACGCCATTCCCTTGTATAAAGCTTCAGATAAAAATTCTAGAGATACTAAGTATTAAGGGTAATAAGACTCTCACAGTTATATTCCCCCCACAGTGTCACGACCCTGGATAATTTTAAATATTATTTCAATTGAATTGAAATTTATATTATTTGATTTATAATTATTTATTCAACGAAGGATATATGCCATTAAATTAATTAATTCAAATACGCCTAACTACCTACAATACATTAATATTTTCTAAAACATGCGGAAGTAATGGGTCTCTTCCTATTGCATAGCCACTGCCCAGTGTTATAAAGAATTCTCTGAATTCAATGGTTTTTGTCGGGCTCATATCCGACTACTGACTTAATTCAGTCACGGTTAACTTTCATCATAGAAATAATATGTATGTTACACACAAGCCATCCCACTAGCTAGAAAAATATAAAAAGAACATTTATTTTATGTTATTTAATAAAAGTTAAAAAAAGATTCCAATGATCTAAAAACGAGTCTCTATCTGCGTACTACTAGCTAAGTCAGGGTAACTTACATTATCAACACAACAATATGCATGTTACCTACAAGCCATAACACTGATTATAAAACGTGTTAAAGTCAAGTTATATTTAATCATTCTACGTCTTGAAATTCTACGATAGTTTTAACACCTAAAAATTAAAAAAGCAAATAAAACGATATAATAAGTGAGGATGTGGCGGGTTATCAGAGCAAAATTAATATAAGCGAGTTAAACTACTAATATAACCGGAGTTGATAAAAACTTAATCTTGCACCTACACGTAATATTACAATGCCATGGGAAATTAAAATCACTCCACATAAGTTTTATGAATATACTTTAGAAGCCGTCAACATTTATATTAGTAAATGTAACTGGTACATTATGCTACCTTCTAATACACATAATACTTATTCTTAGTAAAAGCATGTATTTCATACTTTGTTGTTTATTTTAATATGACGTAAATAAGCCATGGCAAACAATTTGTTTTTGCACTTATATGTTTTGCAGGAAAATGTTCAGAAAATTTATATTTAATATGATTTAAATTTAATAACATGTGAACTACACTATTTTGTATAATTTAAATTATATACAGGATATGCTGGCGTATGTTTCAGACTAATATCATGTAAATACACTAATGGAAATGTGCCAAAGTCGATACCGTAACTCTCGTGATATTCCACCATGTCTTCAAGGTTAATTAGCGTTCTACCCGGAGCGTTATAATGTGAGCATAGAGCATGTCTTATTGTTCATATCATATGCAATCTTATTACGCAAAAAATGTTACTTTTCGACGCGGTCAAAAGTGCACTCAAAGAGTACACACGACCATTCAGGCATTAAAGTCAAAGTGCAGCAAGCGAAGTTCTCGACCGTCCTACTAGTTTCTACTTTTATTTATCCTGCATGGCTTAATTTGTTGTGGCGATATCGTTAAGGCGTCAGAGGGGATGGAAATTAATTCAACTGAAAGAACTTTTCAGAGAGAATTTCAAAGCAATGCAAGTTGATACGATTGGATACATCGCCGTGAACGAGACAATCCACTAAACGGAGATCTGCTCACAATGGCAATTTCATTGTTGTTATTGTGATGATATGGACTGAAATTTTGTAACTGTTAACTAATGTCTGAATGCGTATAAACAATATGATTTTAATCTTTCGGGTTTCAATACCTAGTAATAGTTTGTGCTACATTTGAGCTATTGTGTAGCTTATGATCAATTGGTTATCATTATAGTATCACAGAATCGTTTATATGATGTAAAATATATATTTTTATCTAAATTTGAGCCTGAAATATATGTACATATAAGATGCGATGCTTTCAGTATCGCATCTGCCGAAAGCTGTCTGGTGATACCGACTGTGATTGCATAACCGAGTGTGATCGATGAAATGTTTTCTGGTAACATTCGTTACTTAAATATTAACAAAGAAAATTCATATAAAATAATATTTCAATAATTTTAATGAATTCTAATATTAACACATTGTTTCCTGGGCGAATCATGGACAAACACGCGTTGAGCCCATTAGCCCAAATTTTCTTGAAACATCGTTTTATACAAAAAAATCATAACTTTTTTATTTACCATATTGAGCCGAAAATGAAGTTATTTCAATTTCAACTTTTACTAGATAGTTATTGAAGAAAAAATAATTGATATCCTTTAGCAGGGGTACCAGACTTTTTGAAAAAGGGCCGAATTGAAAATTTTATAAAATATGGTTTTAGCGAGATCTTTTCAATATTTATATAGAAGGTGTGTGAAGTTTTAAGGTCATTAGCCATTGGCATAGGCTATCATTTTTATTATCCACAACCACTGTTTTTATAGCTCCGAATGTTGAGGAACGTCATAAATAAAACATAACAATTACAATATGACAGTATCAGATAATACGATTACATCAGTAAAAATATATTCATCAAAAATAAAACTAGGTATCCGATTAGAAAATATTTAAAAAAAACACAACGTTATAAATGATATAGCAGATCAAAGTGCGTAGTATCGGCTGACAAAAAAAAACAAAAAGTTTATAACAACGCAATAATTATATAAATTTCTAACTTTGTCTTCATTTTTCAGTTATTATTAAACATTAAACAATTAAATTGAATATTTACAATATTTATTAACCTTAAAAAAACTACATTTGAAGGGCTAATTATTTATTTTTCGTATAAGTATAGAGAATATAATTAATATAACAAAGTACAAATTTTGATAGTAATGGCAACAATCATAATAATAAGGATTTTTATTTTTGTCGCGGGTGTACAAAAAAATGGTAATTTTAGGCTTACCGATTCTAGTATTTTTCTATTTATGAATTTTTGGCGTGAATGCTAGAACAAGTTGTGATGTTGTGGAAAAATACGTTAATCACGGGGTATGCATAGACCTCTAGTAATTATTTTTAATACAAAAAACTAATTTTAATTTGACACATAATAAACCTGAGATGGTTAGTGATTTGATAATTTAATGTACTGCATCAACTCAGCAATAGATTTTTACCGTTCAAGAAAAATTATGGTGTTTTAATGCTTAGTTCTTTCTTACCAGTATCATGGATTTTAAATAACAATTAATAGGTTAATTAAATTATTATACAGGTAACCTCGGCTCAGCTAAGTAAGTAGGCAGATAGAGACTATATCCCTCCATCTTAGGGCTTTGGATTTTGTTCTGTCATGTCATTCATTTATCGTCTAACTGTAAAAAAAATAGCATTTTGAAACCTCCTTTTTAATTAGAGGAATATATTAATTACTACACAAAAAATACGAGCCATACAAAATAGTAAGGATTATATCATTTGTAAAATGTATTATTTATGATTTAATGACATTTAGAATTCATCCATTATAATAACGTTATTCATTTTAATGAAGTTTTAACTGAAAACGTACGTTTGTTCAGATACACAAATGTGTTTTAATTATGTGAACGCATGAATTTTGTTTTTCCGCAACTATGTATATAATTTTAGCTCTGAATCATATTAAAACTACCTCAGGCACAGACGCCATTTGTATGAATAAATTCTGGCTGGCACAAAGCGGCTGTTTTGCACTAGCATTTTTTTATAGACAACGCGTCGCGGCAAGATGTAGTTAATGGAAGTACAAACAAAATGGTACTTCCGTTATCTACGTGGCTATTACGCAAACGTGGCGCTTATCAAACGCGGGCACCTGGAGCACGCAGTCGCCGCGGGCGTAGTCCTTCCCCGATACTTCAGGGACTTCAGGCTAATTTTCTTCACGGCGTAAGTAATTGCTCGGCATACTTAGCGAAATAAGTTTAGAGATAATTTCATACGATGTTCCCGGTGACTGAACTAAGATACGTTAAAACCGCTTATTCAAAATCACCGGCTCGATAATTTATTCTTTGCGAAATTTCGGCAGATTTTATCTCTATGAAAAGTTTATTTTGTGTACGCTTAACCTATAAACAAAAGGCGAGCACAGCCTGCCGTCTATGAAGTATACTCCCAAAGTATAATTTTCATAATTTAAAATTATAACTAGATCGAACAGATGTTGCGTCGTTGAAAGAGTACCGCTCGTAAATCAACATATTGAAACTTGTTGAACGGCACATCTTTCAAAATTTTAAATGCAAATTTATTACGAAATGCGTTCAAGAACGCTCATCTGCTCCCGTACTCTACCCACCCCACTGCCCGGTCTTCTCTCATCGTTCGTACTCGTAAATCATTGCCTTGTCCAAAGAAGAAACATAACTTATTCCCAGCGTGGTGGTGGTTGGCTGCTGCAAATGCTTCGTTCTACCCTAATGTGCGCGCAGAACAATATTGATTGGAGTGCTTCTCCAGAGAAATTTTGTAAATAATTCAACTTTGATGAAAATATCTGCTGCGAATGTCCGCGGGGGATTAGCCCTTTAAAGTAAAAAAAATAAAATAATAAAACATCAACCTTTTCATTAACGTATTGGTCTTAAAGATTTTTCATCAAAAATATTGAACCACGTATTTTTTCTATTTAATTATTAAAAAAATATATTGAATAGGATAACAGATCAAACTCTATAAATATTTCTTATTCATTGAACCAATGAAAATCTATTTTTATATATTCATAGAATAAAATTAGTTAGAATAAAACGGAGACTCGACCCGAAAGGGTTAATAAAATTCCACTATTTTTCTCACTATATACAAATCTCAATGAATATTTTTGTGTAAAGGGTATCAAGTTGCAGAAATCGAGGTTAAATTTCGACCCTCAATTAAAATTAAGTAATTTAATTCACATTATACAAATTTTCTGAAAATCTTTTGGCGATATCCTCTTTCATTATAAGATTATTTGAAGTCCTAATTTAAATTAATTCGTTAAATATTCTTTTTAAGAATCATTTATTATCAGCGTAAAAAAATCTACTTAAAATAATAAGATTTAGATATATTTCCGTATCACAATTTGTATTAAAATTATATTAAATAATAACGTAATTATAATTTATTTATTTTTAAAAATTATATATTTATGTCTATGTGTATAACTAAATTATGTGCCTTATAGACGTTATCTCATTCTCCTTTGGCGCCTTATGTTTGTCATTGTCAAATAATCGAATGATATACAGATTGTACATCTCACTATTGTAGAATAAATGATTAATATTCTCTAAAGTAATTATACAAACGAGATAAGTTAATTGAAATTTATTTATATGTCAAAAATAATCATTCTAGCAAATCGTTAATATAACGATATTATTAAGTGATAGTAGATGATGTAGAAAACCATCTAAGTTTGATTGCCTATTTGTAAATGAAGCCTTTACGTTGGAATATGTCAAAGTTTTCGATGGTGGTAGAGCTTCGCCGAATAATTTCCTTACCCTGAAAACTTGAAATGGCAGCTGAATACAATTTTGTTAGGATTTTTATAAATTTTCTATTGAAAGCTTTACATTTATATGAATTTTTATATTTAATGATTTTCTATAAAAACATCAAGCGCTGGACTTATTCGATTAGAGCAAACGTATCCACTTTCAGCCTCTTTAGCTAACTCTCTTATTATCCCATACATATATGAATAGATGAAAAAAATCTATAATAATAATAAATATATATATATGATGGAGAAACACTCGTCTATTCTATATATTTTATCTGAAACAATACAGGATGATACTGCGCATGCCCAACAATGACCAAAAATATGTAAGGTCGATAATAAATTCGATTGTGTCATCAATTAATTGCGGCCGGGGCTGGCTCATCCGTATGCAGCTCGCTCGGCTCTCCCAGCTAAGTAATTACTTCTTTGTTGGCCGGTGGTAATTAACGTTTGTACGGTACCCCCACTCTCTATTGACACAGGACTGGTCCGTCCCTCCCGCACCGCCATTCCAACACTAATTAACCCAAACTAAAAGTCAGTCTGCGACCTTTGCGTGGCTGCCCTACAACCTTGGACCCGTGTAATTGCAGCATTTGCATTTCGCGCCAATTTCGATAGTTACTGCGTGACTGCTCCGGGGTCAAGATGGACTTAATTGCGGTGCTTGTACATGGGTATCTTCTGAAAAAATATCTAATTTATATTTATAATAAAATGACCACAAATATCCTACATATTGATTGATGAATTTAATACAAATATAATTATTTTCAATCAAACTCAGTCAGCTTTTATATTATTATTTGATGTAGAAATTTCATGCAGATGATTAATTTAAGAGTGTTTACATTGCTAAGAATTCCGGGTGTCCGTCGGGAATTTCAAACACAACAAGGATATATTTTATTTAAAATTTTTAGCCTGCATTAAGGCGTTAAACCATCCTAAGCTGGGACATTTAAGAATCCCATGAGGGATGGCGGGACAAAATGTACCAAAAATAGAATAATACATGGAAACCTTACTTTTAAAAATATTGACCACTGGGGCATTAAATACCATTTTTAAAGCGTGTAGAGCATTTACTCGCCAATTCCCTAGATACAGCGATTTAAGAAGTTTGCAGAAGCCAATTTCAAAATATAGTATTTGTTTTTAATAGCCAAAAGTATTATTATAATGTAGTAAAAATGTATGTTATGTTAGTAGAGTTATTTGTGACTGAGTTCAGAGAGTATTTGGAGGGGAAAACTTCCAAGAAATTCTAAAATAAAATAATTTGTTCAGAACTAGGATTCACAGATGTCACTATTTATGCTATAACTGTATTTAAATATATATTATATACATGTCATGAATTTAGCGCCAATAGATGGCGTTACGTACAAAAGTAAGTGCATAATGCTTTTCGTAAATAATTGTATAATAGGTATCCCAAGGACGCGGGATCATCAGTAAAAACTGTGATGTTGGAATACAAGCAATAAAGTGCGTCAAACTGCAGTAGTGGTTTTAAGTGTCATAGTCTGTTCCACATCGTAGTGTTTTGATGTAGAAAATTATTAACCTATTGGTAAGCCTTTTTAATTTTTTTTGTAAAATGTATTTTTTCCGTTACCTATGCCTGATACCATTATATAAATATTTGACATTTCACCTGCCACTTGGTTATACTATTGTTCAAATAAAAATTAAAAAAAACGACGCTTTTCAATATTAAATCACTACAAGACAAAATTGCCTAACCTAGCCGTACCGATGGGGCCTATTTGAACTCTTAGTTTTTGATTTTTCTCGAATAATTTTTTTTCACACACAAACTTTTTGTATTTCTATAAAAAAGTGTAAGGATAAAATATTATAAATAATAATTGACCTTTAATTGAAATCGCCGAATGCGCTTGATGCGTTATATGCATTTATGCGTTATAATGATAAGTAAAAAATCCAAATATCGACCAAATTACAAACCTTATCGTGAAATACTATTTTTATTCTTAGAACCATCTATGCTTGGGGTCTATTTGTTATTATAAATATACCCCATTCGGATGACGCAATTATTTTAGAGCGAAAAAATAGAAAAAAACGCACGTACAAGCTTTGGAAATAACCATTAAAGGAGATACAATTAATATTAATAGAAACTAAAAAAATAAGAAAAATTATATTTTGAATATCTGTATGATTGAAATTATGCTAAAAATTTAATAGATAATAAGAAATATATAAGATTAATTTGGACTAGACAAAAATTATAGCAAAAAAAAAACACTATTTAAAACTAGGTAACGGAAATCCTATTATTTTAGAAAAGAGATATTTTTTCTTAAGCCTTATATTGTTTATTATATGATAATTCCATTGCGGTCATAAATAATAAAATTATCTATGGCTGACAAATTATAACAACGTGTCAACTGATCGTTTGAAGAATGACATGTACTTGTCAGCAATTATATCACTTTCTGATTTTAAACGCTATCTTAATAATATTTACCAATTATCTGTCGCATGTTCACAAATTGCTTTTATAAAATGTATTGTTTAATCATAGATAAAAGGGGACGAACCGACGTTCCGGCCGCGTTAATTGGTTACCATTCCGAACGTAAATTCCCACATGTTAATTTGAAAAAAAAATTGCATGTCGTGCCAACAGAAAGGGCTGGGTCGCATTAAAAGGGCGAGGTGAAACGTCCTAATGAATTCCGCAATACGCGTGTCTACTAATTGGACAAACTGCACCGACTGAGCTGTGGCGGGCGCTTGCGCCCTTTCAGCTTTAGACGTACAACTTTTAACGGGATTGCCACCCGCCATCCCGGCCATCAGTCCGGCCCTCTGGTCGGATTATGGTTGAGGTTGTTTTGACACTTTCCACAATTGCGCCATCAGTTCGACTCGTTAAAAGTTTTTTGATGGCATTACATAGATTCACGTTGCTGCAATTATTTTAATGAGGTACATCAATTTTGTATGATGTTCCAACATACGACTTAACTTAATGAGCTTGCTTCACGAGTCCTGTCGCAATTTGATATCGCACTGTTACTCCATAAAGTGCAACGCGAAACCTAAATGAAATTCAAATCTTTTTACGCTTGGAATGAAACATTTAAATGAAATTTAATTCATCACATGCATGTATTGAAATATAAAGTTGATGTGAATTTTATCCATTTTTATATGAAACAAAAAACCTTTTTAAATTTTATCAATAAAATAATGTGTATCAGTTCTAATAAAAATTTTCCATCTTTTCTATAAATTTATTTATACCATGGGAGTAAAAATCCGTTGAATTTGATGTATTTTATAACCTAACGCTCGAGTGCACTTTGTATCCAGGTACGATTAAGAAAGCACCTCTGTAAGTTTTTTTTACGTTGAACTATTGGTTAGCATTATTTATAAATAATCAGTTTTATATTATTGTTAAGGGTCGAATATCGAAATCAGCAAGGACACATCTGACATTGTATGCTCGTTTTTTTCGTCATAAAAATTATTAAAGGCATTAATAACATATCACGATGCGTACACATATGTAAACTTAGGTTTAAAAGGTTTAAATCGGAAAATATACCGCTTAAAGATGCACTTGAATATAAACGAAACACATGCGTTAAAAAGCGTGTTTGTCTTAATAACAATTCTTTGTTGTCGAGACAAAGAATACAATCCTTTGTACACTAAATTGTAACTACACAGACTTTCTCCGAATTGTTCCCGTTCCGATCCCTAAATCCTGGTTTATTAATCCAAAAAGTATTTTTTTGTAATCGGTGGGATGTAAGAGGATTGAGTCATTAGGAATCATTCAAATCAAATAAAACAATTATTGCAGATGTTACTGTAAAAAATTGCAAAGATTAAACAAGAAAATAAAATGAAACCTGCAATTTAATTTAATAGATAGGGAATAATATTAACCGCGATAATGGACACCCTTATAAAGCAAAAATGAACCAGGAAAAAAATACCTTGATGATGAAATCTGGATGAAAGCAACAAATGTTGAAACACGATCTAATTAATTGGCTGCTGGCAATTGATAAAGAATCCAAATGTCGTAACGTGAAACCACCCTTGTAAGATTATAAAGTCACAATCTGGTTGATGTTTTCACTCTTATTTTCGCCGCAATCCTCCTGGTGGTTTGACTCGGATTGGTTTCAATTATGATCTTTAAATTGTCCCCATCAGACAAGCCCGTCCGGTCTGTGATTTATTAGTCAATAGAAAAACCCCAAATTATGTAAACCCTATTTATTTCAGTCGAACTTTGAGGACATCTTATAAATACACATCGCAAATATATTTGAATGCCATTTTCCTAGTATTACCTTTATGTCATTAGAGTACATAAAATACTGACGTAAATGAACTTTATCAACCGATATTTTAATAAAATGTGAGAGCACTATACCGTACGTTGGAAAGACAAAATTACATACAAAGTATTAGATATTTAAAACAAAAGGTATTTATCAGTTTTAAGATTTTTTATTGCAAGGTTCAAAAGCTTTGCATCAATCCATTCAGCAATTTTGCATCAACCCATTCAGCTATATTTTCATTATAGTTTTATTTTAATACACATCGTTTTATAAATATTACTCAACATATAATATATCATTAACGTATGCTTTTGAATGTTGTTGAATTTAGAATTGAGCTTGATATGCCATAACTTATAATAATAATATATTTTTATAATACAAAAATCCCTAGTGCCACTAACTGACACTTGACATTTTTTATTATTTAAATGTGTTATTCGGCATTAAATTTCAATTCGAAAATTTCCATAAACCTGATTTTAATGTGGTTTGGGATTTGTGTTTCAATTTTAAAGGCAACATTAGGTGACGATGCCATTTAACAATCTTAAATTAGCCCAGAGTTTCCTAAACTTTTCATCCCAGCTACTAGGTATATATGCATATTTAATTACTATTAAATAAGCATGTATATAGGTCACCAGTCTGTAAACTTTTTGGCGACAAATTTGCACATATTTTATGGTAAAATATCAATATAAACAGCCTTCTGTGTATTAAGAGTTTGTGATTATATTTTCTAATACTATTAATATTTTATTATAAAAATATATTTTTTAATATCAACTAAATCA
The DNA here is from genome assembly GCA_022495035.1 of Philopotamus ludificatus. Taxonomy (NCBI): domain Eukaryota; kingdom Metazoa; phylum Arthropoda; class Insecta; order Trichoptera; family Philopotamidae; genus Philopotamus; species Philopotamus ludificatus. The sequence continues at coordinate 71,973 of JAGXCT010036257.1, forward strand.
ACTGAAATAGTCTTTAGAATGGGACATTTTAACATGGCTATATTCGTAGGAAGAGCGAATAATAATAATAATACTTGTTCCTTATATATCCTTAACGTGTAGTGCCGAAAGAAAATTCCTAGTCCCTTGCACAGGGCCGAAATAGGTATCCTTAGTACACACAGTGGAAACATACATAATAGACACGTCCTGGAAACAGACTGTCAGGTATTGCTCTAATGCGAACTTCATGCGTGAGGGTTGGATGGCTTAAATGCTTTGTGCAAGGACTACAGTCCTTTGGCCGGATTTCTACACGATAACCTTTGGCTCTCCGGACTCTGCGCCTTCATGAATAATCAACGACAACTTTCCCAAAGGTGTATTGTCCCACGAACATTTGCAATAACTTGTTTCACAAATTCGGCGCAATATTTCAATCGTTTTTTTTAGCATATCAAAATCGATATGACTCGGCGGGGTTGTAGCAGAGAGAGCAACAAGCATCTTATCTCATACTTGTTATCTTAATTGTCGGCTAGGGGGTTTAAAGCACTTCAACTTTGGACGGAAAAGCCTGAAACTTGTTTCGAATACTTTCGTCGTATTTTTTACAGATAATGTAATTCTTTGCAGGTTAAGACTGGGGGTGTATTCAGAATTTATATAATATCTGATAACAACTTGCTGGGTAAATGTTTGAATTTACAAAATACAACAACGTGTTTCTAAAACAATAAATTATTGTCTTATTGCACTAATTAAGTATTTTAAATTAAAGAAACGACATAAACAAAGATTTGACTGTTATTGCTTGAATTATTTCAAAATAGACGAGACAATTTTGTCGATTCATAAGTTTATGGCCAACAACAAAGCATTTTAATTGACTATACGAAAAAAGGCACAACGTTAATGGGAGTTTTAATAATATAACGGTTTTTTTTATAGAATCGTTTAAAAGACGGACGGAAGATTGCCACGCTTCACTTCAATTTTTCGTATTGAAAACCTGCCCTTTGATTAAAAAATGTATAAATGATTGTACGGCACTATATTATAAATGGAAAATAAATATACAAACTATCAAAAATCTCACTGTTGAATGTCTTATAATAATAATTTTAAAAAAATATTATTTAAGACTTTTTTTATCTTTTGACAGCTTTTGTATATTTTTTTTAAAGTCACTAACTATTTCAATGAAATAAGTTATATAAATAAAAACAACATAACATTATATAGTTATTTAAATAAAGTTTAATTGTTTTTTTAATATAATAGATAAAAACTGTATGGAAAATATTTTTTATTAACCCATGTAGAAGTTTATAAGCAATAAAAAAATATAGGTCACAAAGAATAGATATGAAAATAACCGAAAAATCGAAAAAGTATTTGGAAAACGCTGAATTATGTTTTGTGATAATTCTTATAATTCTTAACAATTTGTTTTTGCTTTTGAATACAACTAAAAAAGTTAAATTGGAATAATAAAGCACTATTTTTTTAACATTTTTTAAATTTTTTGGAGGTGCGGTTATTGGAACTATTAGATTTTCACGATATTAACTTATGCTTCTTTGCATGTTGTGTTGTTACTTTATTGATTCTATGCCTTTAAACGTAGTTCATTTCTATAATGGAAATGATTATTATTATTTAATATTTTTTTTGTGCCAAATCTCCCCACTGGACAGAGTCTATTTTAGAGTTTTTTTAACTCTAAAATAGATGTCGAGATTCAACCGAGGTGAGATTGTTGAAGTGAGGTTTGTGTTCTCCACAATTGTTAGTATCAGGTTTTCAGTACTTCTCACCATGTTCATGCAAGTAAAATGCTGTCTGTCTCTTCGTTCAAATCTTATTTTATTTAATGCTGTTGATAAATAATTAACTTGGGACTTGTTGCACAATACAAATATTTATATTTTGCGATGTTCTAAAAAATAAGGTTCTTATATGTGTCTTATGATTTCAAATGCAATTATTTTAAAAGCTTACATACAATTATAATTTCGAAGTAATTTTACGTAATCGTGATTTCACGTCGTATTGTTTAATTCAATTTATAAATGTCTCATTATCGCACAGACGACAATGAGTTACTTCAATTTTGACCGAGCCCCCATAAATGAGTTAATTCGTCCTAGCCTCCGCGGTCGTAGCCCGTAGCAGCCCGTAGCAGTCCCAGATAGCTCAAGATAATGATGTACACGTGTACTTGGGCCGTGCCAGATAAAGAGTTGACATTAGTCGTTATTAAGACAAACAATCGAAGTGTCTAGACGCGCTTGTTTGCCGAATTGGTTCACGGCTTATTATCAAATAGTTAGGATCGTACCTTTATTACTATTGTGAAAAACCCAATGATTAATCGTCAGATATTAAATCAAGTGAATAATTACTAGAGTGTGCAGCGTCATAAATCATCGGGCACAAATTGGTCTGAATTAATCATAATTTTAATAAACAAGGACCCAGGGTGCGGCATTCCGGTTCAAGTGCGCCATTCGATGGATATTCTATTGCTTTTGTGTTTAATTTGATGAAATAGAGCAGGGCGCTTAGTCGTCGAGTTGTAAATTGCATCTCAAATTCTAAAATTAAATCATGCAAATTTTATATTATTCAGTATTTAAATATTTATCATAATTTTTAAATTGTTTCAAGGCAAAATATTTAACATATTGAATAAATCAACGCAGTAGAAGGCAGACATTATAAAACATATGACGATATAAATATCTATAATATTCTTAATATCATAGTAAAAAATATATTGACAAGACAAGGGGAGTCGAGTGTTGTTGCGTGTCGGTATTGGCAACGATGACGGTTGGCAAAATCATGGTTTCGTAGATTCTACGGAGCTATGAAGAGCCGGGCTGCTATCCAGGCCAATTCCGTGACGTGTGAGCTACAAAATGTGTCTGTAGCATCCAATCAGACCGTAAATTAAATACAAATTGGCCCCAATCTGATTATTATTGTTACAATTCGCACGTTGACAGCTCGTCTCTCGGGCTTATGGCTGGCGACCCGTATTTGAAGAGCCTAGATAACCTGTAAGACGACCGTCACAGTCTTGGAATCAGCGTAATGTCCTCCAGGTGGCAAAGGTCTACCTCAGAATTAGAAGGCTACTTATGAATGTATTTATGTAAGCTAGATTCAAATATAAAATTTAAAAGTTAAGTTACCATGATAGTATGTATGTATTTAAATACTTTCAGGACTTTAACTTGATTTAATTAAAAATGATTTTTATTAAAAAAAAAAACCTAATTGGAGGAAAATCTTTAGATATAAAATTCTATTCAACGATATTTTAAAAGATTCTCACAAAATATAAACTATAAAATCAAACAAAAATAACATTACTAGATGACTATCCCTTAGTTATAATTATAATTATTTATTATTAAGAAAGGCAATTTCTTTAAATTTAGATATATGAATTATAACAAAACGTAGTATAATGTTAAGTTTGACAAAAAAAAGTGATTTTTTAGCCTTCAATGCGATGGTTACAATGGTATTTTTCGATACGATGAGCATTTTTAGTATTTTATTTTATTTGAAATTGATATATCTGGATAGTTTTTTTGCCATTAAAAAATATCAATGTTAAAGTAAAAATAAATAAAGAAAATAATATTTTGATAAAAACAATTGTTTTAATAAAAAGGACAGTGACCATATCTTAATTTATTATTACAATATGTTTTCAATTATTTATTAAACGAAGGATATATGGCATTAAATTAATTAATTGCAATGCGAAAAACTACATACATAAATATTATTAAAAAACATGTGGAGGTAATGAGCGTCTTCCTCTTACATGCCTCCTGGCCAGTGTCATAAAGAATTCCCGGAATTCATAGTTTGCGTCGGACACCTATCCGACTAATAATGACTAATGACTTAGCTAGGTCGCAGTTAATTTGCATTATCAAAATAATAAACATGTTACCTACAAGCCATAACACTAGTTGTTAAATTTTTTAAAAATATGTTTTCTCTGTAACCAGAATTAAAAGTTACTATCAACAAATATAATAATGATCTGATTTCCAAAAAAATAATATTTTTTTGTTTCTATGAAATATATATAATATTATGTAATATAATAAAATGCGTAGGCTTAGTTAGATAGAATTTAGGGCAATATTATTTTTTTTTCCTAATAATTAGACAACAATGTTCAATTGTGTGTATTTTTTCCAAGTAGGCCTAATATAACTAAAGCTTCCAATGTTATTACTTAAGTATGAGCGGTCATATAAAACGAAAATATGCCTAATGATATTTTACACAATTATACTATATGTATTATTATTATTTTATAAGCAAATAAGTATACAGATTTAACAATAATCTCAGTAATATTACAATTTATATATCATATAAATATCATACTAGCCAGAATCGAGTTACGCAAATATGCGTGAGAGCTTTATGATCTTGTACGTGGTGAAGTATTTCTCACAGTTTAACTTTTTTCGTGTCTAGCGCGCCTCGAACAAATAGTCTCATATTCTTCATGGAATATTTTATTAGGGTTGTGCCCAATATCAAGATAAAGAAATTTAAAAATAATGTATAAACATATATTCAGCAATCCTGACCATACGACACGTCATGGTAATGTAAATTTGTTCTATAAGAAGTGGTCAGACGTTAAAAAAAAATTCGAAACGATTCAAAAAGCGTAGACTAGGGCCGGACAAGGCGACCTTATAGGCCGAACTGCTCTGGGACCATTTTTGTTTGAATATGCAAATGAATGTATACAATATTTAGTAGCTTGTACGCTTAATATAGAAGCAGAGGGCTAGTCGACTGACATACAGACCTGTTTTTAAAATTCGACCCTAGTCCAAACTTGCTACTAGCACGGGCGATGAGAGCGAACCGCTAATTCGAGGGTGCGGTGTTCAGTAAACTAATTTTAGATATATCTAAATATAGATTATTATTTTATTAATATATAAAAAAAACATTATATATATGTATATATATTCATATAATAATGTTTCTCTCAGTTATGTATGGTACTGTGTATCTTTTCTGAATGTGTTCTTATTAAGTTCATACTTGTATGTACACACAATAAAGCTCATATATTTTCATTCAACTTTTATGAGATTACACTGCGGCTTTCTATGCACAATACACGGTATGCCTACAGCTTATGCGTTGTTTTGTTTTAACATTAATACAACACACGTCTGTTGTCCTAATAATATTCCATAATTGAAATTTATGTCACGTTTTTCATGAAAATTAAAAAAAATATATTTATATTACATTTCAATGGATCAATTTTGTTTGGATCGGATAGATGTTCCTTCAGTCATAAAAAATGTTATTTGACATACACAAACATATATTTTTTTATTATCCATTAATAAAAATATCACATGTAAATGTGTAACATTTTATTTCTGTTTTTATACTGGATCCGCTCATTCGAAAAAAATTGAAATTCGCCAACAAAAGAAGTCACGTCCCGTCACTCGGTCTTCCCTTACGCTGAAATTAATGACTCGTACTATTTCAGCGTCATTTAAATGGGAAATATTTTTTTTATGCTCACGGTCCAAGTGTTTTCAGGTCGCCAACTTTGGATACAAATAAGGAGGAAGTGAAATGACCAAAGTGCTAGCCATCCATTACGTTTAAAAAAGAACCTTTCTCTCATGACGGCCAAAGTAGGCCAAAGTGGGTATTGTGATTTCTTTTATTTCGCCGAGGGAAAAAAATTGCTCCGTTTTTAATATATTCTCATCTGAAAATATATATTGCAGTGTTTATAAAATTTTAGATATGAATTTTTACTTAATGAAGTAATATCGTAGAATATGTACACCACGAAGAAAGCAGAATAAAATATGTGTCTCATAAAAATGAAATTCTTCCCCCGGGGAAACAAGCTTATAACTTTTTTTTGCTAAAAAATGCATGATAATGGTTAAATTTTATATAATATACTTGCATGTTTTATTGCCAAATTTTAATATCACAGTATAATTTATGATAACAATTTTTATAATTAAAAACTTGTATAAATTATCGAAAATGTTTTTTCATATTGAAATCTGATCTTCTATGATTTACGTTATAAAAAAAATTGCGCGTTTTATAATTTCAGATAATCGCAAATTATATAATAAACTTATATTAAGATTTCATTATACATTATTTAACAGATTACATCAGTACATATTTAAACCTAATGAAAATGTTATAATTAATTTCATTGTGTTTCAGAACGATATCTGTTTATCTTAGATGTACGGGGGCTTATAAGTTGTGTAATGAATTTGCTTATTTATTTCCAAAGTTTTTGTTGTTATTGAGTGGTGTAAATTGAAGTTGTTTTATCCAAAATACTTTTGGGATAGAATTGGGTTAAATTAACACCAATCTATCATTATGCCCTCGGCTCTTCGGACATTAGAGCCCGGCTTTAATTTCACAGACAACAGAGCAGTATCGCGTGAATTACGATAACAGCCCCGCAGTCAATGCGAAACTTTGATAGCACTTTGAAAATTATTTATAATATATATGGCAGAAAGTGCCAAAATTCGGCGTGCCGCCGTGCCGCTTCCGAGGGTCATATTTATTTTTGCATGGCGAAAGGAACGCTCTCATATCTGGCTGTTTCACGTAAATAACTTTGCAGAGTTTAGCCCCCCAGATGACCCTTTTTCTTATCATGCGACCATGGTTTTCATAAAGATAGGGCCCGCGCAGGGGGTTAAATGTAGTGGAAAATGCCACTTTGCTTAACGTATTCAAATTTTCTTTGTCCCTTTCGCTTTTTCGTTTCTTATCAAAAGCAATCTTTATTGTTATAAATAACGAGGTACGTCGAATGAAAAGTGCTCGGCTCTATGGAGTACGAACGCTCTGCCATACCAATTTTCTTTTATACGATTACGAGATAGCACTGCCGAAATCATTGCACGGGCTATGCGGGATAGATTAGATAACCACCTTATCGGCGAAACATAGTAATGATACACCGTATATAGACGTTCGCGTTTATTGCGAAAATATATCATCGGCGATCGTTTGATTTATGTCCGGCGTTCCGCCAAACATTTGTAATAACTCTAATATATCGGCTCTAGGCCACACTTAAATTAAGGTCGGACTATTGTATATTTTTATTGTGACGATGATTAATGACCACTCGTGTATCAATTGCTGAAACGCTGTAATAATGATTCAGAATTAATTAACATCCCCACCCCCTCCGTTGATATGATCATGTGGTAATGTAATGGAAGCAATACTATTTTATTAGATGAATTAAATTAATTTTGATTACGGTAATATGTAATAGTAAATTTGTTA
>JAGXCT010036258.1:2668-59826 GCA_022495035.1 Philopotamus ludificatus
AAAAATATTCGCTCCATGTTTGTTCATCTAATCTTCCGCTCTTAGCGAGACGTTATAAATTATATCTTTATCTCATTCTTAATATTTCTAGCATATAACTCAAAAAATATACATACTGTACATGTTTTCTATGAAAAATAAATGAATCATGCCACACGTCATTATAATAATTCAATTGTCTTGACGTTTGCGCAATGCACTGGTGCCAACGTAATCACCGAGTATTGCCATACTACAAAAATGTCTCCGCATTGATTAATTATTTTTTTTAGTGAAGTAAATCTCGGTTTAATTACATAAAATATTTGTGTATGTGAACATAGGTCGGGAATTTTTCTTTGTATTTGCATGAACCTATTATTTACACATTTCAACCCAGATAACTGAGTTATGTTATCCTAGTTAAATTTGTAAATATGCCGATGGCAAATATCAATATTTTATTTGAGGTTCGCGAAACCGAGTTTAATTATTGATATACCCAAACAATGTGATTTTAAATGATACATTTTTAAAGTGTATTTGTGCATTGTATTATCGGCCTCGTTCAACGTACATAGTTTATTCAAACAATATCATTTATATTTATACAATGAATTGAGTGTATGTATGTACACGAATCGTGTGGACGTATCCAACACAACAATATTGATATATGGCGAAACGGAAGGCCTTAAGTTAATAAAATGCGAGATTAATCGTTGATATGTTTGCTCGATCGACAATGGTTTCGCTTAATTGGATTGTGTCCATCGGTGTCATGGTGCATGGTGGATGAACATCTCCGACGTCGGCCTCCTCGACGCTTTACCGTGTCTGATTCAATAAACCTGAGCCAGGAAGCAATGTTGCTTAACCTAAACGTATATATCCTTATATTAGCCGCAATTTAATGTCAACACTGGCAGAATTGACACGTCAAATATTTGCGAATTCTCCGGGACCGTCAGGGTAAATAAGGTGCCTCAGTGTTCCCTCGGCGGTCCGAGTCCGTGGTACTTCCGCAATCCTACCGGACACAAATGTATTCGGCGAAACCTTTGAATCATAACTTGCCACGGGTAAATGAATAAAATTAAAATTAGAACACATCCTCTGGGAAAAATGAAAATTTTCACTCAAAATACATAAAATATGTCGTGCATATAATTTATGTAAATATATTGATATTTATTATACATTTAAAATTGCGTTATACCGCAATAATTCACATTACGGTAAAAAATTCGATATACGGATTTTTTCTACTATATACATAATTCCTTTGTTTCGATACAACATGCTTATTTAAACGGATTTTATTAAATAAAATAAAAAATATTAAATATTTTTTTATTCTATGATATAATACACATATGAATTATACATATAGGGTAGATGAAGAATATAGAGCAGTGGTTGGCACGTCCTGAACCCTTCCTGTCGTGTCTGTTTGCAGAGTGAATGTTGATTTTGTAGTCTCTTTACCTTTTTGCTCTGAGCGTGTCCCACCTTGCTCGGTGGCTGCTATTTAATAAGGCCGTATTTCATTTCACTTACTTTCGCCGCGATACCTAGACCAGACCCCAGCACTAAAGGATTCCGCTTATAACAAATTCATTAACAGAGCATCGAGTCGGGTCTCGCTGGCTCTCTGTAGATTGAATGGAACGAGTCTCATATTATCTGCCACCCTTTCTTTGTAAAGGCAACGAAAAAAAAAAATAAACGAACGCAATTGAAATTACCGATAATAGACAGAACGAAGGGGGATACCGATTAATTACAATCATATATTTAAATATCGATTTTCTCATTATTTATCATCAAAATTATCTTTTAATTAAAAAAATATCGTTGAATGGCATAGATTCTACTATAAAATGCATGTTTTTCTTTTTAGGTCAAAAAGAAAACTGGCATTGTTATTCAAGATGGCGTCGCGGCGCGGGGCTTCGCCACAAGTGTAGACATCTAGTGGCAACGCCGGAGAAATAACGTTCACAAAACGCCACATCCTATACACATGTGTGCATATACACACGCTCTGGTCTACACCACCTCTTGTGTGCTTTTAATTTTGAGCGTGCCGCCTCTCGCTCTCAGGGAGCAAATATTTGCCATGGGAATATTTGCTCCGCTGTATAATTCAAACAGATGCGATATTTGCGGAAGAGCAATCGTTTTAATATCGCTCCTCCGGAGTGCTGATACCCACCTAACGCTGACCACTCGCCGACTCGCATCATCTTTATGCTTTACAATATTTTAAAATTCAGTCACATAATTTACCTAATCATAATTAATGCATTCGATAACTTTTTTTCACTTGAATATATTAAAAAAATATTTAAAAAAAGAAATAAAAATATAATAACGCGCATTCACATATTTTATAATAATGTAAATTATATCTAATAAAATCATCATTTATAAGCGTGAATATTTCAAATAATATCCATCGATTATTTTCATGATATAATTAATATTTTACCACCGTATTATATATTTTATTAAATATATATAAATAAATTTCCCTTTTAATGCAATGTGGTCGTATTAAATTATGTATAGTGATGAGGCCGAATTATTATCGCTTAGGACCGTATATTGTTGACGGTTGGCGTCACTGTTGCGCGGTTAAAACTTCCGCAAGTGACAGTTGGCGGCGCGAGCAACGCAATTGTGTAATAATTCAAAACACACACGATTTCTAACCTATGTGACATCGAATACATAATCTAATATATCTCATCTTTCGATTTCTAGCAATGGTATCTCCTGATGTAGTTCTATAACGCGTAGACCTTGCATCAACATGCGGAAGTTGCCGAGCAGGGGGGCAAAAACCAAAAAGAATGATGCCATCAACGAGAATTTGGTTGCTAAAACCAAAGCGAAGAAATCCCTTAATAATAATCCTAAAATTAATAAAAATCAGGTGAGGCAGGCTCTTGCCGATAAAACAAATTCGGGATCGGATTCAAATCAATCGCCGTTATCCATCTCCCCAATACAATCTCGCGACAGTTCGAGGCCTAAGCGGGCTCACAAACTGCCATCAAGATTTTTAAACCACGAAGTTAATATCAGCCCCAAGTCTAATGTGAGAACCAGCACACCTCTAAAAAATAACGCTATACCACAGAACAATAATCAAACAACAAATAATAATAAAAATAATGTGGAAAATACGCCTAAAGCGAAACCAATTGTTCAAATTAAACGATTGAAAAGTCCTGCGAAGACAATAACAAAGATCGAACGTCCTAAAAGAATGGTAAAGAAGACCAATGAGACGCCAAAATTGAGCAAAATGGATCTCACATCGAGCTCGACGGAGGAAATACGTAAAACGACTTTAAAAAAGTCAAGCACTCCTAAAAACGCTACTTCTAAACCCGATGGAACAAAATCTATAAATAAAAAATGCAATATTTCAAATAGCGCTCAACAAATACCTATTTACAATAACGTATCGAATTTAAATAATTCGCAAGAAAACGTTTCCAATAAACTCGAGCTCTACGAATTCCAATTTGACCCAGAAAACGAGCCGGTGAAGCAAAAAAAGAAACGTGTCGTCAAAAAACCAAGAACGACTAGAAAGAAAAAGGTATTGTCCGATAGTTCTAGCGATAACGCGATGCGATTGTTGCTTGAGGATCTTAAAAAGATACAGGCAGCTAATCTATTAAAGAAACTGAGGTTGAAGAAGAAATTACAAAACAATCCAGTCGCAACTGAAACTCCGATATTAATTACAAATGTAAACCAAGAACATGAACACGTTTTTGATACAAATAATGAAATGCCAAATGATATACATTCCCCTCCGGGATCACCATTATTCGATAACATGGATATGAATCCGTCTCCGCCTCCTTCGCCTATTTTATTCGCAGAAAGAAATAAAACCGTGTCTCATAATGATTATCGTCCTTCAAATGTCAATTGTTCCACAAATCTAAGCAATAAACCATGCAGCAGTCCATGGAGAATGGAGTTAAAAACGGATAAAAAATGGCCGTATAATTTTTCCGTAAAAGCGTCGATGACGCCGGCATACGAAAGGGATACCGTACACGTTTTCAGCTTGGATCATCCAGTTGAGAGGCCTAAAAAATACGGAAACATGCTCGAATTATTAACGTCTACGCCCACAGTTCAAGATACGGCCGATAAACCGGTGCGTAATTTAAAACAGGCGAGTATTTTATCGTTTTACGAAACGTCTATTAATAAATCGCTTCGTAAAAAGAGTATGTCTCCGAAAAAAAAATCAAAGATTGCCGCGGAACATTCGTCTGAAAATGAATTATTTGAAGCTTGCATAGTTGACGTACCCAACGTTGAGGCATCCAAAGAGAACGAAGTGCGTGTGGTCGACGACTGCTTTGGATTCGAAGACGATTCGGCGGAGTTCGATCAAGAGAATGTATCGCCGAGTAAATTAAAAAGCGCCGTTGCAAAAATGAAAAATATCTTAAAGCCCAAGAATCGAATTAGGCTTCCTTTCAAAGAAGGCAATGAAAATAAAAAGGGACCCGCAAGAATAACCCCATCGGAAGTTCGTAATATTTTAGGCGCTAATAAAGCAAATATTTTATCGGAGGAAGTGTCGGAAAAACACTCCGAAAACGATTTGGCTATCCTCGCACAAAGCAATACCAGTACCGATTCAGAAAACTCGGCTGCTGAAAATACGACTGATAATACGCAAGAAAAAGAATCGGAAAAGGACGTAGCTCTCTTCGAAGATCCTATGGAAGTTGAACTGGTTCATTCCGTTAAGGTATGTAATATTTAATTATCAAATATCAATTAAATAATCTTATAATATTTACCTACCTTTTTATCAGCATATTAATACCATCGGAGTAAAAATTCTTTATCATCGTCATATGTGGTCGTGCGTTGTCGTGATGTAACACTACCCCTTTCTGTTTACTAATTCTGGTCTATATCTTTCAAGGGAGTTTCGTGTTGCACAAATTTTATTTATTCCAAAAAATAAATTGCCGGGCCTCTTCGTCTGGTGCGTGTTCAGGGCTTAGGTCTGGTGACCTCGGAGTTGTTCAGATGGGATGCTCGAAGATCTGGTACCGTCGGCTGCTAGAGTTACGTCTCGTTGGCGGCCGGTCGGTAGATCTGGTAGCTATTTTTCGGAAGTTCGTCTGGTCTTCGAAACGTGGTCATGACTTTTCAAAGACATAGTCTTGCGTCCTTGAAGTGATCACCACAGGGTTCTCTATTAAACGTTGGCTAGACCAAAACTGAATAGAAAGTAAGGAGGAAGCATCCATTATATAAAATGACAATTTTATTAATCGTTAAAATTATAATGTTAATCTTATCTTATAATTTTTGATCCTGTGATTATTAAAACAACGTTGATCGTTGATTTTTACGCTAGCGTGAAATAACGCAACAGCGAATGGGTTAACTATTTTTCTACAAAACCAATCATCTACTCTGATTAAAATTTTTTCACGAATTGTATGTATTTTTGGTATTCTTCAATAAAATTCTTTGCTATGTTTCACGGTGACTCGAAAACAACCGAGTCGTCCTAAGGGGGTCTATCAGAGACCCCGAGCATTTCAAGTCAAGATATTGATGAATTATTCATCAGTTATCTTACATTTTTTTAAAAAATGGATTATTCTAAGAATAAAAATAGTTATTCATGATATGCTTCGTAATTTAATCGATATTTTGGATTTTTTTGACTAATCGGCAACGTCTCACTGCAGTCTGAGCTCTTGCAGCATGTCATTCTCACGTTTTACTCACACTCAGCTCATTGTACCGGATGTAAGCGAGAAAACACAACTCGTGTGTGGCAACAGCAGCGAATATTGTTGTTTTTATTTTTTTTTGCAATTGCAGACAATGAAGGTCAATGATTATTTATAATATTTATTCTTTGACATGTAAGATTTATATTAAAAGAATTATTCAAGAAAAAATCAAAAACTTGGGGTCCCAAATAGACCCCATCGGCACGGCTAGGTTAAATATGTATCATATTCTTCGTTTCTATAATCGAGAGTAAATTCTTGTAAGAATTTCTTTAAGATTTAATTGATTACTTACTTAAATGTGCCGCCATTCTGTTACAAACCAAAAACTAGATCAGCTCAAAAGACATAAACGTAACTTCGGACACAATGTTTCAGAGTTGATGTAATATACATAATAAAAATAGTTCAATAGTTTTTTTCTGAATCTGATGATCTTAACGGTGTAGGATTAATGAGCGTTGAAGGTCAATTGTTTTATAAAATTCGCTTTATCATATTGAAGAGATAATGTCAGTTCTATTATATGTTACTCTTCCGAGCCAATTATTTTCTTTGTAATTTTTTTATAATTTTTAAATGAACGAGCTGTCCCCAATATAAGAGTGGAAAGAGTCCAAACTTTTACGTAAACCCAATATATTATAATTACGTAATTAATAATCAAAATATGTTACAGCCGAATCGAAAAATTTATGAAAAACGGACACGACCGGTTGTTCGTTTCAAGGAAGTCGAAGAATATGTTGATACTGAAAAAGTTATCAGCGATCCAGAGTCCGATCACGAAGATTTTGCTGATGAAAAATATGTATCCAAGAAAAAGAAGACTAAAAAGAAACAAACTCATAAGCAATTATCTAAAAAAGAGGTATGTTACATTATTTATATGCCTCGTTTACCGATATTTATTAATATTTTTATTGAAGGTGAAAGAAGCTGAGGTGTGGGCCGCTGGATTTAATTCGTTACTGGAAGAAGCCGAAGAATTTGAACTCTGCATTGAATAGCCTTTATCAATGCTAAAATGCTCTCGGAAGAATTTTTTACAAAAAAAAATCTCATTTTCCTACTACATATGTATATTCTTTTACGTCTAATTTATTTATATTTGTTATGCCATACATATATCTTTAAAGAATCTCAAATTTATTTGCCATTTTTTTACGAATATTTCCAATTTTTTTGATAGTCTTTTTTACATTATTATCTAATGTCTAATACAATGAAGTTATTTTTATATTCTATATCAGATTATGGTGTCATAAATTCCTGTGAATAAATATATCCATTCCACGGTATTAAGTATTATATATATATACTAAGTTTTCCAACAAAATCTGTTGCATTTATATTAATAAAATTTAAGTACAAATTTTTTAAATGATTATTAACGCAATGCCATTAGATTGCCATAAGTTTGTTCTTATGCCATAATTTCATATAATGTATCTTTATATACTCTCTCTCTAATCTGACGTATATCTATTCTATCATTTGTTTTAATTAATTTTAAGATAATATCTAAATCTATGTATGAAAACACCTTTTATACGAAATTTTTCATAAAATATATTGTAAATGATTTTAATGTAGCATGTCTTGTGTTGGTGTTGTTTTTTATTAAGAATTATAGAATATCGATAATATGTGATCAATATTGAACAAATTTTACGGTTTTTGATACTTTTTATATGAATATTTAAATTCTTTGTATTAATTTAATTAATTTAATACGATCAAATGCGAATGCTATTTATTTTTAAAATCTTATTATTAATTTTTAGAATTATTTTACAATGTTCATATTGAATCTAAGTTATTTTGCTGAGTTGATATACCGTTACATCATTTTATAATGTACCTTTTTAATTGAGAGTCATTTTTATGCCATTCTATGTTTTTAATTGTCTGATGGCTTATTTAAAAGAGTGATTTATGATAAGCCTCTGAATTTTATAGTCATTTCCAAGCCATTAAATGCCAGTATTTATGTTTAATTCGACATTACGACTACAAAATAATTTATAACCGCCAGTAACAAGTAGAAGCTTAGATGAATGAGAATAAATTTTATATAAAAAAATCATATCTGGAAACTAGTCTTTTGTAAATTTTCTTCGGATGCTTATTGTTATTCTGACTTGCTCTTTGTAAAAATATTTTCATATAAATAATTTTTGACTAGACAGGAAGTTAGCAGTAGTGCGATTTGTTTATTATTATTATTAATAGCAATCTGTATAGTTTTTTAAATAAAAAAAATAGAAATGTATTGTGGTTTTATTATTATAATTATCCTAATTGATCCTAATCTTTGTGATATCACTTGGAGTCTTTCTTGTGTATTTTCTTTCAATTATCTAGCTCTCATCAGACAATGTCTAGTATTAAAAACCCCAGTGTGGAGACATCTGGCATCATCTTAGACATTGTGGCTAGATCTCGGGCAGCTCCCAAGGATGTATGTCAGCATATGTATGGGACTCAGGATCATATGCCAAAGGTAAAGCACATATCCATATACCAAGAACAAATCCTTGAACCCCTGAGAGTCGAAAAGAACATCTTCAAAGTCATCAGGAATTTACATATATCGGCTTATTAACCCTTTCAGTGCGGGGCGCATGACGTACATGCGCATACAAATCGTGTCCAGGGTGCGGCTGCATGTCGTACATGCGTGAGATTCTTTAAAACTTTAACCCGTAGAATTTACATGTAAACTAGACCGAGAGTTTAGTGATAGATGTTGTTTAAAATCCAATAATAAACACAGCTATCAACAAATATACAACATATCACAAAGTTATAGGAACCTTAATATGTAAATATGAATAAATTAGCGATTCAAATCTCATAGTAGTATCGGTGGCGTATCTAGGCTCAGGGGTTGTTAAGGGTGTTCAAATTACATTATATTTCCACATACTTTCGTCTCTGGATGTGATGGTATAAAAAATTGCATTTTCACATTTTTTTGATCTTGATTATATTCCCTTTTTTCTCATAATAATCTCTGTTTGAGCAATTGATATTTTTATTCGGTTATTATTACGAAATAAAAGCAAATCAGGTTTATTTTTTTTAGTTAAGATGGAAGAACATATCTAATCCAACATGTTTACATAAATCTCTTATAGGAAGATATGGTCTAATATAGCGGTAAACCGTGAATACAAATTTACCTCGCCAAAAAAATAATTTGGTCCAAAACGGCGCCGCACTCAGATGCAGAATCGTGTTTAGACCCGCCGCATTGAAAGGGTTAATAACAAAAGGTAACAAAACCAATTTGAAAGTCCGAAGGACAACCATACTGGCAAACAGATGCTTATGAAGACCAAAGTCAAACTCTGAAAGGCGTATGAATCTGTTTATCCGGGTGCATTTGTTATGCGTGATGCGGTTAAATATTTATGCAGTCGGTTGCCAATTTTCGCGATGCTGGAACATGTGTACGAAAATTCGATAATATTTCCATCGCGATATCGGCCGATGATGTATTTTTGGAGGAGCCGGATGTGTGCATTCGACAAAGGTGGGGTGAATTGCCGTATTATTATAGTGGCTTTTCCATTGTGTATGCCTTTTTTTTAATGGATAGGTTTAAACGTGGAAAATGGCTTTTGTATTCGTATATGTAAGTGAAAGAAAGCCATTACCTCGGCATGTTTTATAAAAATATTTATGTAGGTAGTTAGCGAGTTGGAATTAATTAATTTAATGCCATTGATTCTTCGGTCAAATAATATAAAATTTCAATACAGCTGCAATAATATAAAAAATTAATCAGTGTCGTGTTTTGACACTGGGAGGAATATATGTTTGAGATTCATTCACCTTGCATCTCTAGAATCTTTATATGGATGAATAGCACTCTCCAATCTTTCTGTTATGCCATTCATCACAAAATAAATATTTAGTCAAATTGATATAAGAAATTGAAATCGAGAATATATTTGAATTATTCTCTACTTCGGTGGTTTGCTGAGGCCTTTGACGTTCAGAAATGTTGAAGAGCATTCATGCCGGCTTCATTAGATGCGTTTTGTGGCGAAGAGATTCGTCGAGGGTGTAGTTGTGATTTGCAGGACCGCTGATGGGACATGCACAGAAGTTATACTGTCCTCTGCGATTATAGATGAAGTAGATTCTTCACCTTGAGAGTGTGCAACCGACAAGTAAAGCCCCACTCCTTGGACTTTGCTCTGCACAAGACTCTTGGAGCCAAGGTTAGCATCCTATCCAGTTGAAGCTCGTCTACTTAGGCTCATGTAGGAAACTTGTGATTCCCACTATTTCGTCTTATAGACAAGATGGGTACTCCCGTAATAACTCACAATCCTTTGAAATGGGGGTTTAATTACTATTTGAAATATTATTTAATTTGTACTTCGCTATTTACTACATTTGGCTGGAATTTAAACAAAGAATCTAGCATCCCTCAGCTCTTCCAGGTACAAGATTTTCCTTTCTATGAGAACTCCATTAACAAATTGTCATAAAAACATCGGATAACAGAATTAAATGATAAAAACATTGTGTTTATGATATTATTATTATTATTTAAAAGGCCTTCTGAACCGAAGCGGGTCTTTGCCACCTGGAAGACACTATGGGCTTCTTCTATCCACCTCCAACCACCAGCAGAGGCGCGCCCAACTCAACCCCGAGGTTAGGATTGCATATGTTGTCCTTCAGGTTAACTAGGCTCTTTGAATACGGTTTAGGTCGCCAGCCATAAGCCCAGGAGCTGAGCTATGAACTGGCAGATTGTAACAATAATAATCAGTCGTGGCTAGGGCCGATTCATATTTAATTTACCGTCTGATACAGGCATCTCCGGTAGCCACGGATATAAATGGAGACAAATAAAACAAAATATGAAATTAATATTTATATTACAAAAGTTACAAATTATTTCTTTTCTTCGACGACTTCCTCGTCGCCCAAATATTTATTCCAACCGTCGATTCTTTTATTTAAATCGGCATCAGTTTCCTCCATGCGATACTTGGTCCGGCCGTCCCATATCTCGGCTGATAGCTGCCGTTTTCCAAACCACCGACCGTTTATTAGTTTAACTACGTTATCGGCATCCTCCGCCTCTTTCATCGTCACTTGAGCAACGCCCTCGGGATGTCGATCGTACAAAACGACTTTTTTCACCTCGCCGCACTTCGAACATTCATCCCTCATATCCTGCTGATACTCCAAGAGCAAATGTACTTCTTCGTCGAACAGAGACGGTTCGAATAAATTTTTAATTATGACGATTCGTTCGTGTTTCGATCGTTCGCCCCTCATTTTTTCCGGTCTCCAATCGAAGAGTCGATCCTGCATCTTTTTCAGTTTTTCCAGATCCTTTTTTCGCTTCTTTTTCGGTTTCAACGCCGGATTAAACGAGCCCTTCATTTCAAATTTGGCCGGTTGAACTTTGATCCGGTGATTTCTGATTACGTGTCCGTCTAATATTTTCAAAGCGATATCGACCGATTCGATTCTTATATACGTGCATAGAGCGTCACCTTTCAGCTGCTGCGAGTTTGACTTTGTGTACAGTTTAATTTTCATTTTTTGCGTAACGGGATCTTTCATCACGAGCCCACATTTTTGCATCATATCGACAAACTCTTCTTCCGTTATGTCCAAAGGTAAATTCGATACGTACACCTTATTATTTTGTTCTTGCGACACATCAAACCATTTTGGTTCTTCCGGAGGTTTTTTTACTGCTGGAGGTTCTGCTACTTCATTTGGTTTAATTGGCTCGTCGCTGTTTTCACTTTTTTCAGGCGTTGTATTATCAACGAATCCATAAGCCATTTGATATTGTGCCAGAAAATCATCATCTACCTTCGGAAACCAAGCACTTTTATCATTATCCCAAATATACATCGAGCCATCCGTGTCCGTGTACGTATGGGTATTATTTTCAAATCCAAATTTTTTACTAGTATCCTCTGCAGATTCCGCCGCTTCCTTATTTTGATCCTTTAAAATCCACTGATTCAAAGTAATACACCAAACATATTCAATTTTAGTTGAAGGATCAGTATATACAGCGACGTCCCCTTCGTAGTGAATATGTTCAGCATGTGCATTTACATCGCTAGGATCACTATTTTCAATATTTTCAATATTTTCAGTGCTAATATTAGTTGTGGTATCAGTATTTGAAGGCGTAGTCGGTGTATCTGAAGTTTCTTTGACTTTTACATCTTCTGGCGGCGAGATTTCCATTGGTGCCGCTTCATCTTCGCTGACAGATGCTGTAATGGGTTCTACAGTCGGAATCTTTTCAATTGATTTCAACTTTTCATATGTTTCGTTTGATAAGGATATTTTTAACCCAATTGGATGTGGTTTTTCCGCCATTTGTGGAATAGCAACTTAATAATCCATGATACTTTACAATCACACCGGTCAAACGTCAGACACTACAATATTTGTTGGTCTTAAGATGTTTAAATATGTCCATATCTCTCAGTTTAAAATTCATGTTTATCATTATAACTAAATTATGAACTACAGTGAAACCTCTATAGATAATTTTTAGTCCCACCCATAATTCCCTACTCATAGTATCCTGATCTATCCTCTGAAAATTATGATACCATGATTCATTTTCCCCCTTTAATAGTTTTGTAATAATTTTTACGTGGAACTGTATGGTAGTTTTCGCTATGCTTGTGCATTTTTAAACTAGAATAATAAAAAATTGCATAGGACAAATGATAGGCAATTTTTGTTTCAGAACACCTAGCCTAATTAGTGAAAATTAAAATAAAAAAAATTAAAACCAGGAATATTCACTAGCTAAAGGCAAAATATCAACCAAATTATAAAGCATATCATGAATAATTATTTTATACTTAGAATAATTCATATTTTGTAATTTTTAAGTCAAGATATTAATGAAGAATACATAAATATCTTGACTTGAAATGCTTGGGGATTATTTTCCATTATAAATAGACCCTCTTCGGACGACGCGGTTTGTTACGAGCCGCGTGACGGATCAGTTATGTTAATTAAAAAATCCAGATATTTAGTCGATTCCATTCTTAATAATTCCCTTCTGACAAAAATATTAGACTGAGAAGAAGATTAAAAAACAAATAGAGAAAGAAAAAAAGTACCACCGAACTTCATTCCATTCTACCACTTTGCCCGATATTCTCCATAACTCAAGTATAATATTAATATAAGATTTAAAATAATAATGATTAAGAAGTGACACTCAAACTAATTTATTACATCAAAAAATAAAAGAAGAAAAGAGACCCAGTTTTGAAACTGGGTCTCTTTAACAAAATACGTAGTTCAAGATGTTTGGTCTCAATATTAGCATAAAAAATAATACTAACAGCATACTAGGCTCCTTAAAAAGTTTATTTTCGCGTTATATATATTTGGCCTTAACTTTGGTTTAAGCGGCCATATTGCGTTCAACTCGAAGTCGGCGGTTGCGAGTGACAGACGTCAGTGTGAGTACTGACTATATTCTGATTTATTATTACAATCTTTTTAACATTACTCAATTAAGCTCATATCATAGTAATAACTGCATATAACGACTGATTTTGACCAATTTTGACCTCCATTGTTATGATTTATAACCTTGTAACCAATTTTTTTAGTCTATAGTTTCCGTATTCAATATTAGATTATATAACGTGTAATTACGATGCACTTATAAAACAAACATCTAGGATTTCATGATAATTGTCTAATCAAGTGTTTTCATTCATAATCTACTCGAGCAATAAATCAATTCAGATAGTCGATAGATGTATAAATAATGAAGTTATTACATATATTTACACGTAACATGGTAAAGAAAAATTTTCAATCACGATTTTTGCAATTATTTAGAAACATGGGTTAGTAGTATATTACTAAAAACATTATATTTGTTTGAGATATTTCTTTATAATTTATTCAATAGGAGCAGTCAGTATGCAGGATTTAAAAGATGTGTTTATTTCGCCGCTACCAGATTCCCCGTACGTTAAGCCGTTCAGATTAAATTATACACAGAATGGGATGAGCAAAAATTGGGATCTTCTAGAAGTACACGATAGCGTGGCCATAGTCATATTCAATGTATCGAGAAAAGTCCTCGTCTTAGTCAAACAATTCCGTCCAGGTAAATCATTAATAAGATTTTATTATGAAAATGATTTTAAATTTATTTAATTTTTCAGCTGTATATATTAATTCAGTCGATAAGAACGATAGACAAAATGGAAAGATCGATCCTATTAAATATCCGGCATCGCTCGGCATCACATTAGAGATGTGTGCAGGAATTATTGATAAAAATAAACCGTGGATCGAAATAGCTAAAGAAGAGGTACTCGAAGAATGCGGGTATAGCGTCAAAGAAGAGGACTTGGAGCTTGTGATGCGGTATAGATCGGGCGTTGGAACGACGGGGTCGCTGCAAGCTCTATATTACTGCGAAGTCACCGACGATATGAAAGTGAATCAAGGTATTCTTGCATTTCCGACAATGTTGTTCATTCATTTCTTTGTATTGATTAATATTTTTATTTGAAGGCGGCGGTATCGACGACGAGGTTATCGATGTCATAGAAATATCCATCGCCGAAGCAGATGCTATACTGAAATCGAAAGAGCCGCAAAATTCGCCACCGAGCTTCCTGTTTGGACTATCGTGGTTCATGTCGAACAAAGTGTCTAAATTTGCCGATTGATTATATTAGATCGTAGCGCAAATTAAATAGATACAATATATTTTTTTTAGCAAAATATTCTATTTTACGATTATTTTTTATTAAGCACTTTATTATCACGTCTACAATATGTTGATGAAAATTCTGCTAATCATAAAAAATATAGTTTATATATTTTTTATTAATTTTTTGTTGAAATTGTTTTTGTTAGTTAAGTATTTTTTGAAAAAAAAAATTGATTTTGAAAAACATGTTTACGTTTTAAACAATTAAGTATTGCCTTATCTCTTATTTTTAAATAAAATATAAGTAATTCCTTGTTCTAAGAACAAATTATTGTGTTAAAAACAATTTTTTAGTTACCACTAGTTGAAATTTAAATATTCTCTCACATTCACTGAATTTTTTAATTATTATAGTTCGTAGAGTTCATCCATCTATGCAAAAAAATTAGAAAAACATTTTCCATTATTGATCCAAGTTCCGAATAATCTTTCATGTTAAATTACTAGCTAAAGAATTCTATTAACCGCTAATAGCACACCGGTGTGTCGCCTGTGACGCCTCACACGCACCCATTTGTATAAGAATGTGTTCATTCACAGCTAGAGATGTCTTCAAACTAAAGTTTTGTAATTAAATTCAGGTTTTAGCTATGTATGTATTTTTCATAAAGGTTAAAGGGTTACGGGACCAAAATCAATATATTTTTGTTTATTGTGTTGATGTATATATGCTGTTTTTATCTAGGCTTAAAAGCAAGCTAAGCCATTAAAGCTATTCCTAAATTTATGATTTAGTGCAAAAAGTGTGCAGATGTCAATTTTTGCTCAACCGATCCATCACGGTGGCTCGAAAACAACCGAGTCTTGCGAAAGGGTCTATTTATTATAGAAAATAGACCCCAAGTCTTCATCAATATCTTGACTTTTTTAAAAAAAATGGATTATTCTAAGAATAAAAATAGCTATTCACAATATGCTTCATAATTTAGTCGATATTTTTGATTTTTAACCTATCCGTGCCGATGGGGTCTATTTGGGACCCCAGTTTTTGAAAGAGATACACATCCATAGTACACCTACATTTAAAGCACATTGGCAAATCAATTAAAAATTGATCTTAGATATCGTGTTAATTATCCCAGGATAAGGGAGACGGTTGACGAAATATTTGCACTTGTGTTAAAATAAATTTAGGAGTTATGCTGTGAGGTTTCACCATATCCTCCATATTTCTTAGGCTTAGCTCGGATAATCCATCCTAGATAATTAAGGTATATGGAGCACACATAATAGAGAATGTAGTATTTTATTTTAAACAAAATTAATTATATTTAATTTTTTTTTTCTATTGTGGTACCCAAATCTGGAGGTCACAATCTATATAAAGAAAATAAGCAAAACTATCTTTTAGTTATGCTAAAATAATTCATTTAAAAAAATAAATGTATTTATAAACAATTCTCTTAAGCTCGGCTTCGTTCTCTTCTTTATATATTACTTATAAATATTAATATTTTCAAGATAAATCAAGAAGAAAATTTGCATGGATTTTAATTTAAATTAAATTTAACATAAATAAATGTATTCTTTTAAAATCCTCAATCATTTATTAAAACTGTAGTCGCATTTTGATCTTGTGATCCATTTAAGTTGAATTTTTTTATCCGTTGTTTATGCAACGTTTTATTTTTATTTTTAATGATCTTCATGGAATATTGTTAGCATTTTAACAATTTATTGATGTAACACAAAAAATGTCATACGAGCTATTAAATTAGACAGATAAAAAATGTATTTTTTCCATCATTATGCAGGATGGGGAATGTTTTTTTTGTTATAAATACGTGTTTTTATTCCTTTTGATTTATTTAAACAAGAAATCGGTATAAAAAGAGAATTTCTTTAATTTTCATAAATATTATTAAAGAAAAATAAGGTTCACCGTATAATTGCTATGCAATTTTTCGTATAACAATTTTTTTGCAGACAATTAAAAGACACAATGACAATAGTTATGATGCAACGGAAATTATACTCGACTTGGTATTATTAAAAAAAAATAAGGATCACTGTAATTTTCATAATAAGCTTATATTCCGTTTGAAAAGACTGCAGTTTTTTTGCAGATGCCATACATTTATTCGAAAATGTACCAACGGTAATTAGGTATCAAAATATATCTTTGCTCGTCTCCATTTATTTACCCTTTAACCACTATCGTCACACCGGTGTGACAACTGTCAATTCACCGTAGCTTTATGTAAAAGTTATTTGGATAGAAATGTGTTCATTCGATTCATGAGAATGAATTATGTAAATTTCTATAGCATTTAAAGGGTTAATAGTGATAATAATTGATAAGCTGACGGCGAGTATTTGACGAAATAAATGAATATTGTGTTCAATTTCGAATATATTAATAAAAAATATCTATATATGAATTCGCAATTTTTTGTTTTTAATCAAAACCTTATCATTTGTCAAAATTTTAATTATAATCTAAAAATTTTACAAAATCCTTTAAGAGTTAAATGCATCATTTATAATGTTTAAAACAAATAGTAATCCCTAACAAAAAATTAGATTTAATTAAAAATTGAAATCTAAATGCGGACATCCAAAGCGTTATTTATTTACATTAATTAACATATTGGTTTGAGGTTATGTAATTTAGTGTATTCTCGTGAGATCCTCCACAATCTTGATTAAATCGTCGACGGTAGCTTCGCGTTTGGTACCGCCGTCGTCGATCTACAAAATAAAATGCAAATAAATAAAACAAATATAATCGTAAAATAAATAATTAATATAATTACTTGTAATCCCGCTATAGTTTCGGCCATCGTTTCCCGGCTTAGATCTAGAAAGCTTTCGATAAGATCGCCGTCTATGAAACCTTCGGCTTGTTCGGTTTTGATATCGGTGTTGAAACTCCTCCAGAACGAGTGCGATATTTTTCCGACGCTCTTTATCGTATACGTCAGACGCTCCTCTAGAGAATGTAGGAATTCGAATAGATCCTGACGTATTTGCGTAACGAGACCTAAATAAATAAAACGATTTAATAAATGCGTTCCGTTCGATTTATTTTTTATTTATTTACGTACCGATGGCACCGGAGACCGTTGCGAATAATACTGTGTTGGAAGTGGGCGTTGTGGTGTCGGCTGAAGAGTGCGGCATCACGAGGGAGCCGCGTCTGAACACGTTGATCAAATCCCCGACGTGGAATTGACCCATCTCGTTCATCTGCTGACGTTCTTCGTCCGTAGTTGCGGCTCTGCAAAGAATAACACGAGTTAACGACGCAATATTTTTTTTTAACGAGCGTAAATGAATACGCTTACCCGTCTTTTTGGCATACGAATAGATTGAAACTGTTCTCGGCTCCGAGGAAATTATCGTCGTCGAGTATCTCGACGGATGTAATCCAATTCGGCGTGTAGTCTCTGGCGATCTCTTCGAAGCTGCCTTCCATCTGTTTATATTGCAGCAGCGTCATTGAGCGCATTATATCGCCGATGAGAATGAAATCGCCTTTCACTTTTAAGTACAACACCATTATGTTGTTGAAATGACTGCACTCCAAACGCAACTCCTTATCCGACGTCCATTCGAACAAACGAACCTAAAACAAAAACGTATCACAGATTATTTTTAAAACATTCAATATTCTGTATCTGACTTGGTCGACATGAGAGGAAAGAGTCTGAACAAAAGCTCACATCTACAAATGAGCCATTGTGAGAGCCACCAAAAGCTGGCCCTCATTTATCTCTTAGCAATCTGAAGGCGATCCTTGAGGGTCAGCCTATCGCTCCCTTACATTGGCTTCTAGGTGGACTGCACTGTGGTAACGGAGCCTTTGCAATCACCGTCTAGGATAATGCGGAGGCATTTCTAGATGCCCATCATTGCCACTAACAAATACAGTCAACCCTTCTATAGCGTTCAGATAGAGACCACGCTATAGAAAAAACGCTATAGAAAGTTAGGCACCTATACAAAATTTGGGGTTAGGTTCTTTTAATTTATTTTGCGATTTGAAGCAAATCAAACATTTGACCCATTTTTATATTTTCAATGACCTTGCACGTGTTTAGTTGGATAATAATAGCTCGTGCCATGATGAATAAATAATAAAAAGGTAAATATAAATTATAATTTGTTCTACGACTATACAAGTAGAAAAATATTTTCTTATCGTATTGTGATGAATATCCCCTGGAACGTTTTAAGACGGTGATTCAACAAAAAAAGAACAGAACACGCCTAGCGAGGTAAAGGGGCTAACAGCTACTGACAATTATTTTCTTAGTACATGTACATATTTAAAATGCACATTAATAATATATTTACGAAAACTCTAATTTAACCTTAAAAATATTGCATTTTGTAAAATGAACGCTATAGAAAAAAACCGCCGCAAACGCTATAGAAGTGAACGCTATAGGAGGGTTGACTGTACTAACAAAACTAACATCTATCCCCAGCCAACAGCTACAAAAATACGAGCTTTCATTGACAATCTTTGTCATGGCAAAGCGTCGGGTTTTGATCGCATCTACAACATCGTGAGAAAGGTCTGGGCCAGTTCTAAAATCGTACTCCATAGGTTGTACGAGTTTTGAAAACGGTGCCTTCAACTCCTGACTGGCCACGGTAATTTCAAGGCTAAACTTAAAGAGTTTAACATAGTAGCATCTTCACACTGTTGGTGTGGATTCATCCGGCAGGATTATAGTCACATTTAGTGGTCCTGTCCTTACTTGGACTACGTCATGACCTACTCCATGCTGTCCGATGCGGCAATCCCTCTACGGCTCTTCCGGTGAAGGGCCTAATTGAACACACGGACCTGGTCAGCAATGTAATTTTCTCTCTCTTCGTATCGACTTTCGGAGTTGTAAGGCTACTTTCCCTCTCCCATCACCCTTTACTTAAGCAATCATAGTTAAATTTTTAAAATCACAAGTTTCAAGAAAAAAAAATGCTTTGTTGTACCGATTGAACCGGTCCCAAGCTGGTATATACGATGTAGGCGGATGACAAGGGATGGAACTGTATCGGACCGCTATAACACGGCTTCATCCTGGGTACAAAAGAAAAAAAATATTGAATATAAACTTACGGTACTGTTGATAGACGCCGCAAGTTTTCCATTGAATTCTACTAAACTATAACAAGCGCCTTTGATTTCCTTCTCGGCGACGTGAATTAATCTACCTTCGGTCCAATGAAACAGTAAAATACGACCCTGAATAAAACAAAAATAAAATATTAAACACGAAACATTATTTAATATAATTTAAACATTATTTACCTGTTTCGGTTCGGCTTCGTCTGGATTAACGATGGCAGTTCCGACCGCATAGTAATGATTCGGATCGTCGCCTAATTTACAAGACACTAACGACATGGCATACTCGCTCGGTATCATTTGATGAGCGTGCAACACTTCGAACGTGTGATTATCTATAATTAGTAAATTGTGCACTTCTTGTTCGGTGCCAGGTTGCAACGGCTTCGGACAAGGCGGCACGAGCCCGGACGTCGCGCTGCTTGAAGAGTTGCTCATCGTTGACGCCGATGGCCGTGCCGTAGAGCTTCCTCCACCGCCGTCCATGACATCCAGTCGCATTGTAACAACACCGAACGTCTATAACAAAAACATTAATTTTTCAAACGAACCGTCGATCGATCGTAACATATAATTGCGCTAAATAACCTGTGAAGCTTCTTGATATGCTATCCTCCTCGGAGATTCACCCAACGGCACTGTCCTAATATGCAATTTTTGGATTTCATCTATCGTGCCAATGGTGACGGTACTCTCCGTCGCTAGCGCCAGACTGAAAAATTACGCAATGGTCAACTATGCATTCGTTATTTATGATTTATACGACTTAATACCTGTCGGGATAAGCTTGAGCATTCAACGAGCACATATGAGCGACTTCCTTCAAATTGACGTTCGAAAATACTAATTTGTGATTCGACGAATAAATCACCGTGGGTCTGTCGGAACACGCAAAAACGTTTGTCGTCGACAACGATCTGAAAATTAAAAACATTATTAATGATTATTATCGAATTCAATCGAATGCAAATATTTAATTAACGTCAATTACCTGAAAGTTTTCAGCACGGTCGGCTGTGTTCCTAGAGTAACTTTTTTTTTGTGCGATAGAACACCGGTTTGTAGGTCTAGCGTGAAATAAAACATGGATCCATCGCCGAGAGCGCATAGCAAATAGCAACAGCTTTCCAGCACGCAGATTAATATAGATCTCGGAATAATCTCTGAAATTATAAAAATAAAATACAAATTCTACTATGGTTGTTATCCCACAGATTTTGAGATATGATTTTTCACTTTTAAATTGTCTTCAATTTAAAATATCGTTTGTTTGTATTCAATAGTATTTGATATCTTCATAAGTTACGTTATACTACGTCACTGAAAAAATGCTAAAATAAAACCATGTGTGAAGTGGTTAATGAGAGCTATCTTGAGCTCCTTCATCGAAGCCATGTGCAACACATCATTCATTCATTCATCGTAGGCGCAACAGCCCTATTGTAGAGCCATGGCCTCAACCAACACCATTCTATCCAGTCTGCCGCTATGTCGCTCCATCTTCTGGCAAGTTTCAATGATGCAGTGTCCCTCAGTACACAGTCCAACCACCTCAGAATAGGTTTTCCTCTTCTCTAGGAATAGGAAAGGAAAACGGGTCCCGCATCCTTGCCACGTGACCAGCCCACCGGAGTCTGGCCACTCTGACGACAGCTGTGATCAGTATATCCTTGTAGAGTCGGTACAGCTCCTTGTTGCTTCGGATACACCATTCCCCGTCGTCGAATACAGTTCCAAATATACGCCTCAGAATTCTCCTCTCCAGGATTTCCAGTTGTCGCTCATCTTGTTTTATCAAAGCCCAACATTCAGATCCGTATGTTAGGACGGGCCTGATGAGGGTCATATAGAGCTTGAATTTAGTCTTCTTTGAGAGAAATCTCGACTGTAGAAGTCCAAAGTAGCACCGTTCTTCTTCATACTTCCAAATTGGTTTCATTATTATTTGTAATAAGTGAGATATATGTGAAGGGATGGCCTTGAAACTGTTCTTTTTGACTCTCAGGGGTTTAAGGATTCGTCCTTGGCATACGGGGATGTATTTTGTGTAACAAATCTCAGTCGGAAACCCATTTCTATTCCTTGACCGAAAGTGTCTTCATGCCTGTAACGCTTCGACACGTAAGAGATGACCAACCTCCTCTTCCTCTTTCTTTGTCTAGTAGTTCTTCCTGCACTGTATTCTCTGCACCAACAATAATACCAGATGACCGCATAGACCGATATGCAATCAGTTGAGCTGACCCTTAGTATCATCATACTTTCATAATCGTTGTCACTGCCTGCGATTACCACGCAGAAAAATACTACATAGAGTTACCTTCTTCAGCCGACGAAGAGCCCTGCCATGGCCATGATTATTGTAGATGTCGGCTTGAATCTCAAGCTATAAGTCAACCTAATTACTGTCTTGCATTTCTACCAACAATGAGAGTAAGGTCCATGCTTGGTCCTTAAGGCTTGTCAAATTCCAAGTCATCGTTGACTGAGATTATCTTCATCATGAATCCTGTGGTTTGATCCAAGACAATTCTTCGTTAGAATGATCTTTCTCCAATTCTCTCTCAACAGTACCATTGTATTAAATATCTTTCACTTTTATTTCCCTCTATCATTATCTTCTCCAATCTGTCGTCTTTGTCATGACTCTGAAGCGCTGTAGAATTCGCATATAACAGATTGTGCATGGTCTTGATTCATTTTGTATATCCAAATGCTAATGGATAAACTCATAAGTCTCCAGCAAAGAAAGGCATCTAATCTTTGGTTTTCACCTTC
This sequence comes from Philopotamus ludificatus, assembly GCA_022495035.1. Taxonomy (NCBI): domain Eukaryota; kingdom Metazoa; phylum Arthropoda; class Insecta; order Trichoptera; family Philopotamidae; genus Philopotamus; species Philopotamus ludificatus. The sequence goes on from JAGXCT010036258.1 coordinate 25,080, forward strand.
GTCACAGAGAGACATGAAAACCACTGATATTACGAATGGTATTTGGGATGCTTCGATTCTTTCAGATCTTTTTTATACATCTTGTATCCTTCTGATTAAATAAATTCCAAGCTTCCAGCGGGTGTCGCTAGCGTGTACAGTGATTAAGGTGTTATCACACCGGTGTGACAATAGGGGTAAATGTTCTATCAATATTACAAAGTCCACACATGGCGCTAATAATTCTCATTGAATTCCGACTTGATTATCTAATTAAAACTGATACGTGTCCGAGATTCATAAATATTTAATATATACTTCAGACGCACTCGTAGGATCGTGGATTATCGATTAGCACGAGAAAGTTAATGGTGTTACAGTAAAAAATCATTTTAAAAGGTTTATAAAAAGGGAATCAATGAAGCTGCTCACCTCCCATTAATTTTTCGTTATGCATATGACGTAGCTCCGGTAAACTGAGTATTCTAATTGAAATGTCTGTCCAAAGGCCGACGCCGACAAGTTTTGAAAGACCGGTTTCTTCATCGGCCGGACTCAAATCTATACAGGCGACTTCTTCTTCCATACAAACATGCCTATCAAATAAAAAAATACACAATAAAACATCGATTCGTTAAAATATTAATAGAAAATGGTGACGAAACATACATCTTATCCGTAAGTTCTCCATCGCCGATCTCAATATAATAAAGATGGGGTCCAGCGGCGCACACAACTTGGCGAGTATTACAAGCTACCACAGCGACAGTGCGTTGTAAATCGCTGGGTCTCCATTCGCATTTAACACGCCACGTGTCTCCCACTCGTTGCACTAGTCTAATACCAGCATCGGTTATCTACCGAATAAACTAAAGCATAAATACATCGTCAATAATATATCATATATAATGATCGGTATAATACCTGAATTAATTGATTATGGCAAACGTTCCCTGTATAAAATGTTTGATGATCCCATTGGAATCCGCCTATATCCGTTTCCTCGACTTCTTCGCCGTTCAACGTCAACACTCTAAAAGAATTCGACGATAAATACAATATTTTAATAAATTAAATAAAATTAAAACACTACCTCGTCTGTCCTACGAACGCTAAAACTAGGGTATCATGATATTGATTATTGTTTGACAATGTTAAAGCCCACATCCCTTTAATTCCGGGCAAATCTATGGAAGCATGCTCTTGTATGCCGATTCCGTTGCGAATGATACGAAGGGATCCCGTTTTGAACGCACCTATATTCAAATATATACACGTTAAAAAATATCAAAACGTATGATATTCATAGACGTATCGATCTTACCGGAGCAGGTGATAAGTTGTCCCTGTCCTTGCCTCTCGAGATCCACGATGCACATATCGACGATGGGTGCGAGATTCGTAAAGGATTCCATCACCTGTACGTATTGGCCGTTTTCGTCTGGACCGACGCTCAATCTAACGAGGGCCGAATCTCCAACTTTCGAGCCGATAAAAACAACGCCGTTGTCTAAGTACGTCATGCATTCGGGAATCGGAATCTCACCTGAATTAAAAATATTAAAAATATTAAATCGACTCGACGATTAACCTTTTGCGGTCCAACAATTTTTTGGAAAAGTTGTAACAAACTATATTAAATTAAATAAGTAGTGTTTTACTATCTTCCCCAGGGGTTCGACGGAGGTCAAAACACACACCCGACTTATTGTAAGATATTATGAAAAATGATATGACGTATGATATAAGGGTTCGGGGTTCAGTACCTCCAACAAGGTTAAGAACCACTGATCTAGAATGTTTATTAACCTAGCCATGCCGATGGGGTCTATTGTGGACCCCAAGTTTTGTGCTAATATGAGTGAAACGTACTAGTGAAACGCGCGGAAAGAACTCAGTCGGCGGCGTGTGCTCAGTCTGCAACGAGATGTTGCCAAGTGTGCTTGTCATTTACGTGTCATATTGATTAGTTAAAAAATCCAAAATATCAACCTAATTATGAAGCTTATCATGAATAACTATGTTTATTCATAGAATAATCCATTTTTAAAAAAAACTTTAAGATTTTGATGAAGAATACTTGACTAATAATGTGAAAAACGTTTTATTTGATAAACCTAAAGTAATCCATTTGTACACTAAAAATATGGGTTGAGTCAATACGACTTATCAGTACGCAACACCATTTTGTTTCATGTGAAAAAAGTGGCATTGGCTTTTTTTTTTGAGGATTTGAAACTTCTTTCGTTAATGCCAGGGCGTGACTCCGACAATTTTTTTTATTACGAAATTTTAATTGCGTAATAATTTTAAAATTCAGAGTAATACTTTGCCGATGGAATAAAACCGCAACGCTATGCAGAGAAAAACATTTACTGGACAATGATATTCTATTGACTGGGATCTATGTTGACCCCATGGTTCGATCCATATTGACGGAAGAACAAATAAATAGAGCTAAGAACCTCTGTTTGAATCAACCATCCGTATGAAAGGCCTTCGAGTGGGAAACGAGACGACCTCAGGCAGCTTTGATCAATCAATACTTGAATTATCATCTTCTTCATCCGACACCGCTGAATCTGAAGACGATTTTGAAAAATATCGCAATGAACAAGAAGAAATAAAACGTCCTCATTTGAGTCCCAATATAGTAAACGAAGGAGACACTATTTAAAAATTTCATAATTAAATGCATTGAAAATGGTGGAAAAAATTGACCGAGCTTATGATTTAAATGCTAAAATAGCAATATAGCGGTTTCCAGAAATCGTAAAAGTTTCAGCGTTGACCGTTACAGCATAGCCGCCAACCCATGTATCCGTAAAGCAGTTATTTTCCACTCTTAAAATCCTCAATTCTGATTCGAGAGCTTCTACGAATAAAGATTTAATACAACCAATGTTGTTTTTTAAGAATAAATTCTAATAAATAATTAATAAAGTTTGATCTTGTTTTATTTTTATTCCTATAACATGAGTCGGAGTTGTGGAGTCGGAGTGGTGTTGTTGGTAAATATTGGAATCGTAGTCGTGTTTTTTTAACGACTCCAAAGCCCTGGTTAATGCAAAAATTTTACCCAAAAATAATCTGCAATACAAATTAACATAAAACCGACGGTAGCTCAAAAACAACAGAGTCGTCCAAAGTCTATCAGAGACTCCAAGCATTTCAAGTCAAGATATTGATGAACTCTTCGTCAATATCTTGATATTTTCTTTTTAAAATGGATTATTCTAAGAATAAACATCTCTCGGCGATGTTTTGTCGCAGACTGAGCACTGTCAGCACATTATACCGGATGCAAGCGAGAAAAAACACCACGCCTGTGGCAACAGAAGTGAATATTGTTGTTTTTATTTTTTTTTCGCAATTGTGGACAATGAAACTCAATGATTATTTATAATATTCATTCTTCAGACTTTTTAGACTATGTATGAACTATTTTGAAAATAATTCATTCGTTTTTTTTTCCACAATTGTCAATCTCATACACAAATTTAACAATGAACTTGTAGTGGTCACACTTTGAGAATCTCTGCATTAAGAGATCTCTAGAAAAATAATTAGATGTGGCATTTTTAGTTTTAAATAAACGTCGGCCAGCTGTAAAAACTCTCCACAACATTAGCACTATACAGTCTACGCGGTTACCCGATTTGTGTTCAAATAAAATTAAATATGACCCTCACTGAAAAGGTTTGAGATCTTGAATTATGGTCGAAAGTAAAAACAACACATTGTGATCGGCCACTAACGTTTGAAAAAAACATAACACAAGCTGTGTGTAGTCGCCCACTAAGCGTAGGCGAAAACGATCGCACACATGTTGATGACACACATGTTGTGTGATCGGACTGTATAGTGTTAACAGCAATTTTATAAAACATCGAAGAAGGCTCTGTAATTTTTTCGGATAGTTGGCAAGCATATAAAACTGCAGAATTAGAAAAGGCAGGCTTTTATTATTTGAAAGTTAACCATAAATACAATTTCGTAGATCCCAACACTGGTGTGCACACTCAAGAGCGTCAAACGCATGTAGGGATCTGCCAAGTAGCGGAATAAACGACACCGAGGAACAGCGCATATACATAGCAGGAAAGTACAATTTAAACCAGGACAATATACAATTGGACCGCAAAGGTATATAAATATTCAAACCTAGACTTACCTAATAATTCCACTTTCAGATCTTTCACACGTGTACCGTTATTCGCATGTAATTCTAAAAATAACATAAATAATCTACCAGCCATATCGCCTAATAAATACCGTAGACCCCTATCGTCGACTTTGCAATAGCAGCTAATCGTACTCGTCTAAAAATATAAAATATATTTATTATTAAAAATAAATTATAATTTGAAGATAAATTGGATACGAATAATTTACTTTAATTTGCGGAGGAGCAACTGCTACGTAACTTTGACCATCGTGATAAACTATGGATTCTTGTCCGATTACGATAGCTCCGGCTGTAACCACAATCGATTTTAAGATTACAAAAATAATTAAATAATCGACAATTCACTCAACTCTATTTACCAAAGGGGACTGGCACCGGAATAAGAATCGAAGCTTCGGTTTCTACGTTGTCTTGTTTCCACGGAATTTTGACGAATTCTTTTTCTCTCAAATTAATTTCGTGTGTCTACAACAATGGATATGTTAAATAAAATTGCATTAAAATTAAAATTAAATTAATTAGTATACCTTAATGTGTCGACCATTTAAATCTTGATGAATGAGAATTAACGTGGGATTAGCGCATCCATGCAAAAATTCAACGTCTTGTACATTTACTTCTTCTAATCTATAAAAGCATAAAATATAACGTATATATATAAAAATAATGTTATTAAATGTATTAATAATATTTACCGTAAACTGGCAGCTTTCAATTCGGTAGAATCCTTATCTAAAGGTATGATTTTAAAAAGACCATCGTACAAGCGCAGACCTATAACTCTCGCCAACGGATCTACGACTGCCAAGATACCATTTTCCGACGGCTTTCCGATACGATCTGCCACATTGCCATGCGCTCTTGTAACTACATCCAATTCGCCATTACGACCTACTCTCCATTCGAGAATCATTGCATTGTAGCGGGTTGTTAATATAAAGACGAGATCTTTCTTTTCATGCTGAAATAATTAAATATTCATCGTTTTGAAGTAAAATTTAAATATATATTTATTTAATAATGAAAATATTTGTTACCGCAGGACGAAACAATTTCATTTTAGCAACTTTTCCATATAGTCCGACTTCCTTCATAGGCCGAAGCCCCTCCGGCGTCACCAAGTATACTTCAAGTCTCGAATTTTTGGCCACTAAAAGATTCAAGTCTTTTGGTGATGTGAAATTACCTGTAAATTGGGAAAAATAATAAAAGTTATGGCATTGATTTATACTTCGACAATGATCGGAAGTTTTAACGCCGTGAAGAAGCATCATTATTAAGTCAAATGGATTATTATTTCATTGGTACGGTTCGATTCTTATAAGAAACATTTCGTAATACAATACAATTCCCAGACAACTCTAATAAGAATATGAGTGTGTTAATTAAAAAAATTTGTGGTAAATCCCTCGATCATCCAGATGTCTGGAGGTCAATGGCTTATATCAAGTATTTCCGAGTAGCTGATGTTAGTAGCGAGTCGTCACTCCGAGCCGTATCAACAGACGACGGCCGAAACCAATAAACGTATGACTTAAGTGAGGTTATGTTATTGTTTGACAGGCCGAAGGCGGGGAAGGCGGCTTACCCGTGACGCAGGCCGTGACGGCGGTGGGCTTCTGCGCCGTCACCACGTAGTGGTACGCCGAGCTCGCCATGGCTGGCGCTCGCCTATACCGCAACACTGCCGCCGATATTTGCCGGCGAACCCGCACCGATATGGCAGCACTCGCTTTCCAGTGTTGCCAACAACTCAACGTTGAAAAAATTCAAAATCTAAATTAAATTTTAAATGTTAAATTACGCAAAGATTTAAGCATACGATAGAAAATTATAATGAATATATTATAATAAAATTATTTATAAGATTACAAACATATTTTAAGAGATTATTATCAATCAATATTTACCCTAAAAATAATAAATCAAATGGGGTTCGAATCGATTTAAATTTATTTCCGCAACAAATTATAAACACCTACACTAGCATTATAAATGTTTCCATTAATGAATATCTTCCACAGTAACATTGATAATTTTATTTATTTTAAAAGGGAATATGATAGTCATTTAATCAGTTATATTGCTATAAAAATAATTAATCACTTATTTATATAAAATAAAACAATATCGTCAGGTGTCACGTTTACTAGTCATTTATGTATCTTTTTATAAATATTTAAAAATTTAACATAATTATTATGTTATTTAAATACGTAACAAATTATGATTCATTAAGGACAATAAATATCAATACTTGACCGATAGTAATTATATGCGAAATTATGCAATGATAATGTAGTTCATTCAAATTAATATGTTCCAAATTGGAATTTGACCGTTGATATGTGTTATATATTGATTTAAAAGTTCAGAGAGTTAAATTTTTGATTGAAATAAATTTTGCGCATCATCATAGTTATAAATATTTATTTAACAATAACAAAATAACAAAATTCCGAAATTATCAATAAAACTTACATAATTTCAAAACAATAAAACACTATATTAGTGTAAACAGAATTTTGATAGAAGATTGCGATTAAATTTGACGTCAGCGAAAAAAAATATCATGAAAAATATAAAAATTGACTTTTATTCAAATATATACATTTTGATTATACGTATAAATTCGTTTTGTAATTTGTGGCATGATTAAATACCTTTTATATATTTGTGTGTATATTTATATTTGACCGATTTATTCTAATGAAAGATAATGCTATCACACATACTAATACAGAGTACAAGTTTATTTAATCACAATGGGTTATTTGAGATTGAACATTAGCAATAAGCGCTAGTCGAGAGTAGGACGTGTACTGTTGCGTATAGTGAAGCTGAAAGAATTGTTTCAATTATTTTGTTGTATTAAAATGGTTGCTGAAAATGGCATATCCGATCCAATGTGCGATGCGTCTCGTCCACAGAAGATCTCATTCGAAGATGTATCATCAGCTGCCTTTAGGGTGAAAAAAGGAATAATAAAAACTCTTTGTGTGGTAAGATATATCATTTAATATTATTATTTCTATAATTTATAATATATTTCTGATTTTATTTCATTAAAATATTAATAATTTAGTTGTTTTGTTTTATGTAGTTCATGGCGAATAATTCATTTTTATTTTAACCGAATCGATAACTTATCCTGAATAAATATTTATGCAAAAAAAAATCAATTTCCTTGAACTTTTTAGTATTAAATCATTATTTCCATGTAAAAAATAACTTTTTTTCTATATTTATCATATCTGATAAGTAGCATAGCTATTTATTACACGAGTCCATTATAAAAAATCATTGGGTCATCTATAAAATATCTGTGACATTTGCACAAAACTTTTTAATCTATATCAATTAATAAATCATTTATTTCTCAATATGCGTAGTATAATAAATTATTGATAATTCCCGTGTCATATTTACAACAAATTCTTACTGAATAATCTATGTTTTAATATTAATTTTACAGAAATCTCATTTTTCCAAAGAAGTCGACATGGATGTGTATCTAAAAAATGATTTTCTGCAATTGACGGGAAGGTATATACATTTTTCATTTTATCCGCTTGATAAATTACCATGATATCCTGACGTAATCGATATATATATTCCAAAAATAGTCGTTCACGCATTATCTATATAATTCTCCATATATACAGTATTGGTGATTACGGATTAATTAGATTCAATTCCTGTATTAAGTTGTGGAGCCGCCGATCTGTATAATAATACGTATATACTTTATCTGATTGCAACGAATATTTGTGAAAATATAGTATTTTGATATGAGAAAGAATAATAGCATTTATCGTTATTTACAAATAAATAATAATATTAATATCGATAGCTTTAAAGAGCGGGGAGCTCTCAATACGTTGGTGTTATTGACCGCCGAGCAAAAGAAAATAGGGGTGATATCCGCATCCCTCGGTAATCACGCACAAGGATTGTGTTATCACGGCAACGAGTTGGGGATACCGGTCACAGTAGTTATGCCGATCGTCGCTCCCATAATGAAAATACAGAAATGTAGAGATTACAACGCCACTGTTATTGTCGAGGGTAATAACATGCTAGAGGCAAAAGCCGCTGCTATGAAATTATCCAAAGAAAGAAAGCTGATGTACATCAACGGGTAATTATTTTATGATTTTATTTTAAAAAAAAAATGAGTATGAATTAAAATGTATTGCAAATTTTAGATATGATCATCCGCATATCATGGCTGGACAAGGTACGATTGGATTGGAGGTGCTAGAGGACGTTCCAGACTTGGACGCTCTAATAATACCTGTCGGCGGAGGCGGACTGATAGCCGGTATAGCTACAGCAGTAAAACACTTGAAACCGAGCGTAAAAATATATGTAAGTATTGAATTATGTTTTATCGTCAATCTTTCGGTGATATTGATCAGTTTTAAAAATACAATTCACTTAACAACTCTGTATATGTTCCCATATCATCTATTACGATTGATATATATATTTAGTATTGCCCAGCCCCCACAATCTATATCATTTTGTTATTGTGATTTGATTGATTATCCTACTACGCACATGGAATAATTGCTTGACGCTCGAAAAAAAAACAAGATATGTCTTAAAAAAAATAAAGCGATAGATAGTTGCGACGTAAACAAAAAAATATGTTTTTTTTATATAAGATATTACGCATTTGATTCAGTTGTTTAGAAACGTTGATTAGTAATTATGAAAATTATATGAGATACGAGCAGCGAGATAAATTTTATGATGAAGATACAATCATGCTAACAATGATGGATGTAACGATTATTTACATTATAACATATTTTTTTATTCGCTCAGGAATTTGCGCTATTAAGATAATATATTATTTTTAAATCGTAAAAATATAATACTTAAATATATGTATAATGTCAATAATTATATTATCTTATCAAGTGGGACCCCCAATAGTCTTTACAAATACAATAAATATTTATTTACTAAACATAATAATTACGTTTATGTTTACGTTTCGAACTGATAGTTATAAAAATAATTTGGCATATTTTTTTTAAATCGTAGGGTGTTGAATCGGAAAAATGTCCGAGCATGTCGGAAGCGCTGAAGAAAGGCGAACCAGTCAACAGTCAGATTTTATCAACTCTAGCCGACGGCTTAGCAGTGCCGATGGTTGGATATAATGCATTTGCAACAGCAGCGCCTTTAATAGACAGAATGGTAATACAATCTGCATACATTTTAACAATAAAACAAAATTTAAATTATATTTATACGATTTTCAGATCGTCGTCAACGAAGATTGGATTGCACGTTCGATTTTAAAACTCGTCGAAACTGAAAAATGTGTCGTGGAAGGTGCTGGTGCTTCCGGAGTTGCAGCTATATTATCCGGAATGGTACCCGAACTAAAACAAAAGAAGTATGCAATCCATATATCGTATCGCCGATCATAATGAAATAATACTAATATCATTTTTATATCTTTAGAGTCGTCTGTATAATATCCGGAGGCAATATTGATTCCACATTATTGGGACGATGCTTGGAGAGAGGTTTGGCTGCAGAGAGTCGTTTAATCAAGTTCAAAGTTACCGTTAGCGATCGTCCCGGAGGCATCGCTGAGCTCTGCAAAGTCCTATCGTCCATTGGAGTATCTATCAAAGATATAATGCACGAGAGGGCTTGGGTTATCTCTGACATATTCAGCGTACAGGTTAATATACAATTCTTTAATTCTACAATATGTAACGATTATATTAATTGTTTATCGAATTAATAGGTGAAAGTCGTGTGCGAAACACGTGGACCAGAACATTCAGAAGAACTCAAACAGTTATTGACGAATAAATATAGAGAGGTTAATTTTGTGTGCGAACCCAGATTCAACAACAACAATAATACAAACTTAACCTTTCAGCCTGCAGCAAAACTTCCAAAAACTGAGCCGACGCGTAAATAAAATTTATGTTTATGGAACATTTTATATTTTTATTGTAAATGAAATATGTATTAGAATGTGATTTATATGTAACTTTATTAAATTATAATTAAAATTAATTTTTAATAAACTGAAATATTTTTATTCATTCTCTTTTTTAAAAAATACATTTTCATTGCCTAAAATATATTATATAGTTTATAGTTCCTCACTTTCCATTCCGAGAGGGTATCATTGATTCTTCATACGCTACTTTTAAAAATAATTATGATTTTATGGCAAGTATTTATTTTTAGGGACAGGTTGCATAAGTCAGAGCTCGGAGAAAGAGCCAAGTATGTGGGGATTATATTATGATCGAGACTAAAAACAATTTTTATTGTTATATAAGATTATAATATTTATTAATAAAGGTTAATTTTTTCCATTTTTTTAAATAAATATGACGGATCTATCAACACGATTGTAATTAGGGTCATTTTACAACCATAGTAAAAATTTTAAACCACTCCTTGATGCTATTTTCTGCCTCGTAGTTTGTCAAAGTGATTTCAATTAAGTTTAAATCATCTAGCATCCGATCAAGTGAGATCTAATCGAGTGTAATAATTTTTAAATACTTCACTATTTATGGAATGGACCAAATGAATGACATCAGCGATCTGTGAACGATATTAATCTTTTAACACATAGATTCCGACCTTAATGACTTAACTGCGCAATTTAAAAAAAATCATCAATAAAAGAATAGGGTACTAGATTTATTTATATATTTAAAATTATAAGAATCAAAATAAACCACCCTCATATCTGAGGATCATGATCATTTTTGACCAGTATACTCTTAGCAGGAACTATCAGAGTGGAGGGACAGGAGGTGCTGCTACCACGGGGATATTAGGGGCCTCAACTTGGCAACTTAATACGTTAAATAAAAATATAGGGGAAGGCAAAACAGAGCGATATTTAAAACTAACCATAAGAAAGAAATTAGGGCAAGTAGAAAAAATTCATTAGTATATTCTCCGATTATTTTAAATTTTGAAGGTCCTCTAAAATATTAGTTGGCCTGGGCCTCACATTTTCTTTGATAAGCTCGTAAATATGGCTCTCCGGGATCCTCTGCATTCTGCACTACGGTGGAGCCTATGGCTGTCTCTCTTGGCTGATGGATACTCTGCAGAATATATTGTATATTATTTCTACATTGGCCATCATTGTCCTTTATGACATAAAATTATTATTTAATTGTGATATTATTCACCACATATATCATTTCTTAGTATTTTAATGATATTATTGTCGTTTGTATAATCATTTAATAACAAGTACACTCACGGTGATAAAAATATATTTCGGAAATTCTGTTGCTATCTATTAATTTATCTAATTTAACAATTTTCTAACATAAGCTCGAATTTTCCTAAGAGCTATTTATTGTATTCTATTCCCTATTACTCATTCGTTGAAAAGTCAGATCTCACGAATCTTCCATTAGCTCACATATTTCAGACATTCCAGATCCAACAAGTGTTATTGACATTATTGACATTATTTCCATTACCAATTATCAAAATTGATTTACTTGTCATATCTATTTAGTACGGGATTTTTTTTACTTAATCAAGTCATCATCTTTGTTAGAAAGGAATTCAAGGACAGTGTGGAAATTCCGTATCATTAAAGAAATAACTCCTTGATCTATAAGTTAAATTAAAGAAGTGACATTAAGTGGTAAAAATTTTGATGCATGAGGGCGTAGTCTGTTTTCAATATGATTTTATTTGGATGAAGAACATTCTATAATACCAGCACTGCTTTCTAATCTCACTTTAGAGAACCCATTTAGTTACAGCCAATCCTCAATAATCGATCCATCCGTCTTTGCAACTTTCTGGCTGTAATATTTAACAATGATTCATATCTCTTTTCCTTGAACTGATCAGTCACGGCGGCTCGAACTAACTTAAATTTAACCGTTTAAGTGCTGCGAAATATTAAGCTAGGTGACATTCATATACCCCGAATTTTTTATATTTTTTAAATATTAGTGGACACGTTTGTCCCTACAGTATTTGCGTCGTCCCCGCACGGAGGACACATATGTCCTCGCGGTACTCAAATGGTTAATCAAGTCATCCGAAGGGAGTCTATCAGAGACTCCAAACATCTCAAATCAAGATATTGATGAATTCTCAATAATTACTTAAAATATTTATTCCTTAGACTTTTTTAGGCAAATATAAAAAGTTTGTGACATGTAGGATTTATATTGAGTTATTTGAGAAAAATCAAAAACTTGGGGTCCCAAATGGAACCCATCAACATATTTTGACCTATTTTTCTTGCTCGCATCCGGCACTAAGTGCCGAGTGTGAGTGAAACATGCGGCGAGACCTCAGCAGCGGTGGGTGCTCGGTCTGTGGCGAGACATCGCCGAGTGATAGTGATCTCTGATAGACCCCCCTTCGGACGTCGTGACAGATTAGTTAACATGTGTGCACCTTCAGATGCAATATTTTTAAAAATATGAATTTAATCCATGCAGGGATAAACAGGAGTTTACTGTTTGTGAAAACGGTCATGCTTATCTTACGCGTAATGCGCAACTGTTTATCACTCAATATGAGTACTATCATCGTAATTTTTCATCACGTTTACAAATTAACTCACTTATCAATGATAGTATTCCCAAATCAATGCATATTTGCAAGATCCAAAATCGCAGTTATACATTTAGAAATATTTGTACGTGTGAGACTCAGGTTCCTTTGGCCTCGACTGCCATTCGAGAGTCTGGCAGGGCCCATACCATCAGCGAGTGAGTGTCTTGTGGCTAACAAATGATGATGAATGGCGATGACGATAGGTTATAATAATAAACAGATTTATAACATTTATTTTAATAGAAATACACGTGATGTATTAATATTCATCCTTATACCAAAACATCATATTGTGACTACAATATATAGATAATAACAAAAAAGCACTATAAACACAATCTATCATATTTTGTGCCGAGACGATGTCAACACTTAATTATGCTACTCTAAAAATTGCTTTATGATTTTTTCTCAGATAATTCTTTGGAATCACTGTTTTCTTTGATCGTTTGATCGGGACTCGTAGACTTTCCTGCTTCTTCCATGTCCTCAAATTTCATCTGGTCGGAATTATCGTCGTCGCTTTCCTTATTATAAACTGTCGGGTATTTCGCCATGCAATCTTGCATGGTGCTAAAGACTTCGTAACAATCGCTACCTTTAGGTTCGGCCTCACTAAAATATAAATTATTTTATAAATATTTAACGTATATACGGTCACATATTAATTATATAATTACGATACCTATAATGGAAGCAAGAGAATGCTTCTCGGAATTGTACACCGCAGGGTCCCGTGGCCATTCCACCGAGACACGGACAATTCCAATTAATATCACCATTCGGCAATATCAAGCCAGGAGATACTTCCGGTTCCGGCAATGTCACAGTGCTCGGAGTAGAGTGATCTTCTTTTGTGGCAAATATAATTAAATCTTTATCATCCGGCCCAGCCCTTATTTGCAAAGACATTTTGAATTAATATAATCGTGCAAATACTATTTATCTGAAAACGCAAACATATAAATCAGATTTGTAATTAAATATTTTATTATTACATTTTTGTAACTCACTCTTCAGAATCAATGGGGTTTTCCAAATTAAAATCAACCGGATTACGTGTAGTTCTGTGCACTCTATACGCACATTCGATATCGTCGTATTGACCGTTTAACGTTAGTGCACTATACAAACGTATGTAATAGTCTTGATGGATTTTTAAAATTCCTCTTCGCTCACGTTGATCGTATTTCAACAGTTCAATTTCACAACTGGATCCGACCTCTCCGTAAAGTGTGTTCAATGATAACGTAACATGCTTTTTGAAGCTGTTAGGATTCAATATAATATTTTGTTTACAGTTTAAATCCCTAAAAATATATTTAAAATAAAATGATTAAATATATAATTTATTTTAACAATTTGTTCTCTAATATTATCATACTATGAAACCGATTTGAAATGTTAGGTTGTATTGAAAGAATTAGCTTGGGGATATGATATGGATATGCTTAGTTGGATACCGATGGAAATGAGTCACACAATCACAGATGGTTAAAGGTTGCAAAGGAATAGAGCACAAATTTACTAACAGTGAAACGTCTAAATAATAATATAAACTCATAACGGAAGGCACACAGCAAAGTTGAAACACATATATGCAGAATTTATGTGACAACCTTGTCCAGCGAAACTAGAAGCTAAGATGTAACGAGGTTATGTAGCTGTCTCAGTCACTGACACCGGCCGGATTATGGTCGACACGAGACACTTCGGGCCAAACACATTATCGCCAGTAATGCTTATACACATTTATATAACAAGTTTCAAAAAGAGAAACTAAGCTAATATATTTAATTGAATACTAATTATATTGCTTAAAACTATTTTAAAATAAAAATTTTATTTTTATCATATGATAGTTTTAGTCTTTTTTAAATGTTGATCGCTCAAGAACCTCTCCTGATGAAGATTGATTCTTCGTTGGCCGCTTAGAGATGAGACCGGTGAAAGGCGTCTGAATTGTGGATCATTCCCGAAGAGTCAGATGCGTTTATTAAGTGATCAGAGCTGATGAGAGAGTTAGCGTACGCTGGTTCCTGTCGTAGCCTCTCTCCCCTATGTCGAGGGGATATGGGTTATACTTTAATGACTCTAGACAGCTGTAAATACGTTCTCTAATTAACCGCACACTTTCACGTTTGACTACCGATGTGTTGTAAAAAACAACAAAAAATAAAAGCATTAAACAGTTGTTGCGGAATAAATGCAAGTGTTGGTTAAATTAAATTTCGTGGATTATCTCTTTCGCATTCCCAGACAAAATAAATGATTGGTCATGAATTTTTGCGGAGGATTAGGTGCGCCTAGCGGCGCCAATAGGACCAAAAATTAAAAATATTAAATATTAATTCATTAAACTTTCCTAAAATAGAAAAAAATCCTAATTCCTTTTTATAAAATGATTTTTTTTTTATTGTAAGGCTTAAAAGTCTGTACACAGGCGCCGAAAATTGTCGGCGTGCCGTCGACTAGGAAAATATATTCTTAATAAAATCAATCTCTTTAATGTTTAAAAATGGGGTCAATCGCGGAAGATTGTTTTGTTTTATTTTTAACATCCTATCATCAATTTTTAAACCATCTATGATATATTCGGTGATAAACGAAGCATTTTTCAGATTTTATTTAAAGAATATTTTTTTTCTTGGATTTATTGATTATTTATTATTGGAATTTAGTTATATTAAAATATTCAAATTATGAACAACGATCAGTATATTTGAATATTTTTACAAGTGACAACATTGCGAATATCTTATTTTGCTGTTGTTGAGGAATGTAGGTAGAACTTTTGTTTTTATTAATTTTATATCGCGAACTAAATATTTTTATAATTTCCTTTCAGTTTCTAAATCATATTTGTGAAAATTTTACGTCATGACTCGAGATAATTCAGAATATGACTTTGAAGTCAGCGACTGTGAAGATGTTACGTCTGAAGACGTCATTAAATTTCATGCTGATTATGACGAAGAAGATGATATCAAATCAATTGATGGTTGGAGAGTTATATCAGGAGGTGATGAAGCTCCCAATCGTTATGAATTTTCAACTGGAAATAAGATGACTGGACCTCAAACACCTCTCGAATGCGTAGAGCCCATCGACTACTTTCAACTGTTTTTTACTGATACCCTAGTAAGTGAAATAGTTGAGGAATTGAATAAATTTGCAGCAAAAAAAATTAAAAGCCAGAGATATTCGAGTAATCGCTTGTGGAATGATTGGATTGATGTAACACCATATGAAATGAAAGCGTTTTTAGCCCTGACTTTAAATTTGGATATTGGATTTTGGGCTAATTTTTGCCTCACTGATATATTTCTGGGTGTCCCTAAAGTATACGATCCAACTCTATGTGAAGTTATTACGAAAGAAAGATTTTTTCAAATTTTTAAAATCTTATATTTAAAAAAATCCGAAACTATTAAGTCGACAGGGAAAAGTAAGCTGATAGAATATGATTTATTAAATTATATTGATATGAAATTCAGGGAACATTATGTGCCCAGAAAATATATTGCAATTGGTGAATCTCGAATCAGCAGTTCCATAGATATGAAAAAATCTAAATTGGGATTAAAGACATTTTTTTTGACCGACATACAAAATGGATATGTGTTTTCATTTTTAATGTATTATGGTATTATTGAAAAAAACTATGAAATTCCAAGATTGAGTAACAAATTTTCAACTAATGTGGCATTAAAAATGTATGACAAATTATGCGAATCGCACCCGAATTTGGAAGGCTATCATATGTTTGCCGATTATTTATATGCAAGCGTTGATCTTGCACAACAATTACTGTCGAGAAAATGTCATCTAACCGGATCGTTCGCTCTCCGAAAAAAAAGTATAATGAAAACCTTAATAAAAACAGAATTAGAACCCAAAGAAATGAAAGCTTATAGAAATGATAATATAATGATTCTGACATGGAATAATAAAAAACCCACTGGACTCATAAGCACTTGGCACACATCTGATTGCCAAAACGTTGTTAAAAAGGTCCGCGAAGGCGTCGAAGAAAGTATTTCAATGCCAACTGTATTCATTGACTTCAAAAGAGCGATGAAATGCGTCAATCGCGAAGATGCTCTAGAAGAAATTAGTTTTTTGATAAAACAAACGTCAAAAATGTGGCAAAAAATATTTTTCTGGGCGATAGAAGCGAGTGTAAACAATGCTTACATATTGTATAGAGAAAATATGCAATTGATAAAATCGAAAACCCTGTCTATGGTAGAGTTTCGCAAAAAGCTCAACACTCAATTGGCAGAAAAATATGTGAACGATGCTGATCATCAGAGACTAAGCGGTCGCCATTTTTTGAAAACAAACGAAGAGAGCAAAGATTGTGTTGTATGCTCTCACACAAAAGATTCACCCGATAAAAAGACAATTTATTCATGCGATTTTTGTGCTAATAAACCCGCTCTACATGTTGAATGTATGGAACGTTATCACACTGTAAGAAATTATAAACTATAATCAATATTTATTTTATCTATTTAATGTAATAAAACTATAATTGTAAAATATCATTATTAATAATTATGTAATCTTGGCTAAATATTAATCTTTTTTAATAAATATAATATAAAATATTATTTGTTTAAGCACACATTTTGTGATCCCATTTTGTATTTTGTATATTAAGAAGAATGCATCTTCAGTTAAATAATCGTTTTTCATATGGAATCGTTTTTTTATAAAAAAAAATGTAAAAAACTACTGCGCCATAATATATTTATATTAATGAAAGGGGGTTATAACGTATTGTTATAACTTGAATAAAAATCATATATTTTAAATTGCACTGTATATAATAATAATGTCACAGTAAGTAGATTATATTGATGATTAGTTATGCAATTATATTATATTATCATATTTTTAAATGGATTGAGACCAATAACGGCCATGACTATCCGGCTCCAGCTGACATAACCTCGGCCAGATCGGTTGTTATTGCCGCCATTGTTTACGATTTTACATCGATGTTTTGAGCTGTCAGAATGAATTCCATCACAGCTTTATAAACGCGCCGTAATCCGACGACATTGGTTGATATTATAACATAATCGAATATCTTATTAATCCATTGCCGAGTTTGACATATTGCATTTTTTTCCAGAACATTTTCGACCAAATGTCAAAAACAAAGATGGCCGATGATTTATATTCCGACAATTCCGAGCTGGAACATTCGGATTTCTCGGATTTCGAATTCAGTGGAAGCGGCGAGGATTTTTGTTTTGACAGCAACGACGATGTGAATTTTCAGAGCGAGGGGGACGATAACAGCGATACCGACAGCGAAGACACTTCGAACAGATTGAAACTGAGCGTAGAAGATGTAAAGGATTGGATTCTTATTACGGGCACTGACCGAGTGCCCGAACGATTTGAATTTTCAACCGGAGATAAAGTCGCAGGACCGCATATCCCCATCGAATGCGTCGAACCGATTCATTATTTTCAGCTTTTCTTTACGAATGCTTTGATCGAAGATATAATCTCGGAGACGAACAGCTTTGCAAACAATATGATTAAATCAAATATTTATCCGAATCGCACCATATGTAACAGTTGGATCGACGTGACTGTCCAGGAAATGAAAGCATTCATCGGAGTTGCAATCGATATGGGATTGAGCTCCGTCAACGTGGTAGATCTCTGGCTTAATAATTCAAAGGAGAATACCCCATCGTTCCGTGACGTATTGTCGAAGCAAAGATTTCATCACATTCTGCGAATGTTGTATTTGAAAAAATCCAGAAATACCGATTCAACGTACGGAATTAAACTGATTGATTATCACATGTTGGATTATCTCGATAAAAAGTTTAAAGAGCATTATGTGCCGCATCAGAATATTGTAATAGGCGAATCGCAGATCAGTACTCGGGGCGATTTACTCAAATCGTTTAATCTGGGAGTTAAAATGTATATTATGGCCGATTCCGAGAACGGATATGTGTTCTCGGTATTGAATTTTTATGGAAACATAAGGCGTAGTGGCGTTCCGGGGCCCGGCAACGTATTGACTGCGACCATAATATTATATCTTATTGATAAGCTGATTCAATCCGTTCCCGGAGCAGAAGGCTATCACGTATTCTCCGACAGTTCTTATACAAGCATTGATCTTGGAAGAGAATTATTAATAAAAAAATGCCACATGACCGGGATGTTAATATGTAAACGGAAATGTAACATGCGTAAAATTATTTATCCCAAATTGAACAATAGGGAAATGATTGCTTATCGTAATAATGAATCGCTGATTCTTACGTGGAAAGACAGGAATACTACAACTATACTGAGTACATGGTACACTTCGGCGTGCGAGGATTACGTGAAGAAGCGTCGTGGACGCGAACCGGAAACAATATCGGTGCCGAGCGTTATCGTCAAATGCAATAAAGTGATGAAAGCCGTCGACGACGAAGACGAACTCGATCATTTGAGCAAAGTGATGACGCAAACTAGAAAAGTGTGGCAAAAAATCTTCTTCTGGAGCATGGAGATGTGTTTATTGAACTCGTACATTTTATATAAAGAGAAGATGAAAGCCGGAAACACGGCTCCGATAACGGATACGGAATTTCGCCGAAAAGTTATCACTGAATTAGTCAAAGATTATCAAACCGAAAAAGAAAATGATTACTTATAATAATTTTCAACGTATTTAATAGTGAATAAGTTTATTTTTATTATTCTATCAAGAGGACTCAGAATTAATGTCATATTTTATTTTATAATTGTCATGTTTATGAATCAAAATACCCAGGAGGGCAGATTCTACCTCGTTCGCTGTTTTAATTTTTTTCTTTCAAAGAATGTTCCATCGACCGTAATAGGACGAGAGTTTTTCGTTTTGCAGGAATATTTTACGGTTTTTCATTAGGTCTAGCCTCTTTTGACATAATGTCATACTGACACGATTTAGTTGATGACAATCATTGACGGATTTCCCCAAGGGCCCGTTTGGGGCCTCATAAATTCAGGGGGCCTCAAAGTTCATCTCTCAAAATGAAAAAATAAAATATTTTTTAATAAAAATTATTGATAATTTAGCAGTATTACCAGAGTGAAAAACATGAGCGTATAATACACCCTGCAGGGTGTAGGGGTAATGAAATTATTTAGACGGGGGCCTCAAAATTGAATTGCGCTTGGGGCCTCTCAAGTACTAAATCTGCCATTGATCACAATACAACTCTGCCATGACCGTTTGACCATATTTAAACAATTAAGAATAAATTATTCCTTTTACATCCCACAGATAACAATTGTTTTTGGATGGAGTCCGGCTTTTATCATTGTGACGTTCGAGTAGAGAACCGATTTCTTATCTCCAGTAATAAAACTCGAAGAAACGGGCTGTATTGTTTTTTTTCTTGCAATAATCTGCAAATGTTGAGATGATCCATCTTGTTCGGTCACGGAAAAGTCGTGCAGGGACCAAACACGTTGTCACAGCCGTCGGATGTGACATTGCGGCCTGGGACCTGAAAGTCGTGGCGAGTTTGTAGGGAGTAGTAATGTGGTAGGAAACGGCTCAAGGTACCATCCTGATATTTGCTTTTAGATGGCTAGGAAACCGGGTCAACCTAGCCAGAGATAGTCGCATCTCTACACCAATTTCTGATGAGAGAGACACTAAGAAGTGTTTCTTAGCGGGTCTTGGGAGCTTACCCTTCTATGGTTACGGCAATTCAGGACGTTATCCTTTGAATAGTATTCTGTTATTCTTCTTTCCAGAATGTTGAACCGTAAATGACCGTTTTAAAAATCGTATATTGAAAATGCGACGTTAATTCTGGGTACCCAAAATATATTGAGATAGTATATTTAGTTTGAATAATATTAACGCTTTTATTCACTCTGGTACTTATTTATATTTTTTTTTTGTTGTTGTGTATGTCCGAGTTCATTCACGAATTTAATATTCTTAGTATTTGTAATCGATTTGCATTGTGTGAATTTATTTTTATCAATGAATCAGTATAATATTAAGATGTAATCTACAAATTTAAATAATAGTGATGCTCAACTAGTCGCATTTTTAAGGTTTATGATTAGATTTTTTTTTATGAAAAAGAAAATAATATAATTTTTCAACTTTCGATTCGTTTTCTTAAATCTAGACGTAACTAAATATAAGTTTAGTCACTTAATACGTTATCCTTATGTCAATACTCATTATTGTGATCTCATTCGTGTGCCTTTTACAATTTTTATTTCAATTTTACTAGTTTTTTTTCTTATTTTTTTTATGTAAAAATTTTCGTTTTGCGTGTAATGTTGAGAATTTACGACACTATTTTAAAAATATTTCTTTATAATGTACGATTAATGAAATATGACAATGTTCCTCTTATGATTGTGTTCTGTAATTATTTTTGTTTTAATTAAAATATTGAGCTAGATGAGATACATTTTCAGCGTTGCTTTTGAGTTATCTTTTTTTTCTTGCTATCGTTATTTCACAAATATAATTTCAAAAAGAATATGAGCGACTGTAGAAAATGATCTATGTATATAGTAATTTTAACAAGTTAAAACAAGAATTGTGTACTGATTATTTAAATTGTGATATTTACATATTAAAACGATGATTCTATGTAACATATTCCGTAAGCTCTTAGAAAATTATCTACAGACACTTGTTATAATTCTAGCATTATTTTTTTTTTGTATCTGTGAATTCTGCCAAGCGAACGTTGTAATTTTGTTTTAATATTTTTTTATACTGGTTTTGATTGTTTTATTTTGACCTACCCTATTCAATCCTCAGTTTATGGAAAAAATGCAGAAGTCAATAATCTGTACAACAGAGATTTGGCTCGGAAAAGTTATATTTGATCCAACAGGAATCCAATTTATAATAATAATCGAATTTAACATAACCTATAATATTTCAATCTAAATTTTTTAATAGTATTTAAACTTATTTTAATTTACATAATTCTTTAAAAATCAGGTTATTATAAGATCATTCCATAAGTAATTTAAAAATGATTAAATTCTATGATTTGGTATAAACGTCAACATTGACAGACCAAATTATTTTTTATTTAACGACAGTGTTGCCACAAAGAAAAATATTTTGATGATTTTAAAATGATGACACACTTACAATAATTTATTTAGTATTAAATATATATAAATACTAATACTTAGTAAAATATTTATATTATAACACCTGAGTATTCTTTTACTAATAAGAAAATAATAAATTTAGAACAGTGCACTGTGGGGTAAGACAGCTAAATTTGTGCCAATTATTTTTTTTATAAAAATACAATTAGTAGGAATGAGAGATTTTAATTTATTACATATAATTGTCATTTTTTTATATTTTTACTAGAGCCATGTCAGTTAAAAATGTTATTTTTATAATTGAAACCGTGGCATGATGTATACTCCAACATGTCAACCAGCCAACTCAGAGCGCCGAGATAGGGGCCACGCTATATAAACTCGTGCTATAGAAGACATCCAGGAGACTTCCTATAAAAGACCTATAGATATCCATACAAAATTTAGGGTTAGGTTTTTTTAAATTGTATTTTATAAATTAAAAGTATTCAACACATTCTACATAACATTTTACATTTACATATTTTGAATTGTCCAAAAATCAACCAAATTGACCTTTATTTCACTCAGCAATATTACACATGTTTGCAATACGTAAGCGCTTTTAGACGGCGCTCTAGAAGGGAGTACTATAGGATGGAGTGTCACGCACGCTTTAAATACTGCGCTATAGCAGGGAGTGTTATAGGAGAATTGATTGTACTTGTTTTTGTGTGGTAGATTCTATCTACTAGATAGAGACCGGACAAAAAATAAACGCAAACTTCACAAGTAGCTATAAAAAATAGTTTCCGATACACAGAAATTAAAAAAAAAGTGTGCCGTGAATGGGAACCGCATAAAGGTAATTTTTATATAGAAATTAACTCAAAACCTAGCCATGCAAATGAGGTTTATTGGGGACCCCAAGATTTTCTTGAATAACTCTTTAATATAAATCCTACACGTCGCAAACTTTTTGTATTTATCTAAAAAGTCTAAAGAATAAACTGCCGTTCGATACGATGTGCTGAGTGCGGGTAAAACGTGCGGTGGGAGTTCAGTCCGCGACGGGACACCGCTGAGTACGCATGTCATTTACTCATCATATTGATCAGTTAAAAAATCCAAAATATCGACCAAATTATGAAGCATGTCAAGAATAACCATTTTTATTCATAGATTATCTATTTTGAAAAAAAATGTCAAGATATTAATGAAGAATTAGAATAATATGATAATTATGGTTTTTATATTATATTTTTACATGTTTAGACATACATATATTTATATTAAAGTAATAACGTATAGCTTTGCAAAAACGCTGTAACTTTCTAATGATATATGCACTTCAGCCTTTTCTTTAAATTTGGGTGATTGAATATTTAGCTAATAGAATTTCTCAGAATACACAAATAATTATGTACATAATATTGTTTTAATCCAAATTTCGGCTCTGTCGTTAAACAATACAGATATATAATATAAAGGACTGAGTTATGAATGGCGTCTGGGGTTTTGTCATGATCGAAAAATACTATATTTTCACCTTAACCCTTTCAGTGCGGGGCGCATGACGTACATGCGCATACAAATCGTGTCCAGGGTGTGGCCGCATGTTGTACATGCGCGAGATTCTTTAAAACTTTAACTTGTCATTCCATGTAAACTAGACCGAGTTAAGTGATGGTGTTTGTTTTAAAAATCAGCTAATAAACACAGCTATCAATAAATATACAACATATCACAAGAAATTTATAGGAACCATGTAATATGTAAATATGAATAGTAATGATTCAAATCGCGCGTGTTGTCTCATTCAAATCTCCGCAGTAGTATCGGTGACGTATCTCAGCTCAGGGGTTGTTAAGGGTGTTCCACGTACATTATGTTCCACATACACGTTACATGGTATAAGAAAATTGCATTTCGCATTTTTGATTTTGATTCGCATTCCCGGTACTTCTCCTTAATCTCTGTTTGACAATTGATATTTTGTTGATTTATTATTACGAAAATAAAGCGAATCGAGTTTTATTTTTTTTTAGTTGAGATGGAAGAATATCTAATCAACATGTTTTGCATAAATCTCTTATAGGAAAATGGTCTAATATAGCGGTAAACGGTGAATACAAATTTACTTCGCCAAAAAAATAAATTGGTCCAAATGGCGCCGCACTCAGAAGCAGAATCGTTTTTAGACCCGCCGCATTGAAAGAGTTAAAAAATATATGTTATTTATAATTTAGACCCAAAAATCGATGTTCGATCCCACAGTGCGTTCTAAAATATCTAATATAATTTATTTGTTTATTCGACGACGGATAGATGGCGTTGCAGTCATCTCCGAAGCGCCGACTATTTATAAATGTAAATGTTTGATAAAGATGCTGGGGTCTTTCACATTCACATTCCCTCATGGACAGTATCATAAAAAAATTCTCGAATTCATAGTTTTTGAAGGTCATCCTATGCGTCCACTAATTTAGCACAGTCGCGGTAATGATGCACAATCATAATAAATAATCATCTACTAATCGCGATTTAATACCAAAGAGTTAAAAAATAATTATGCATAAATAATAATAATAATAAATAATAACAATTTTTGATGTAGGTTACGGAAGCATTTCACACAGCATTGAAATCGTAGTAATGCACATTTCCCATTCATAAGCATGCACTGAATGCCAGCTGCGCTCAACCATCCGATAATAGCGGATTAATTAATTAAACAATAAATAAATACGCCCTATTAAATATATATAAATTAGTATATCATGTTATTGTGGCGATTGTTATGCGATGTATTATAAAATTAGAGATTGTAATTATATATAATATTGCTAAATTATTATGGTATGTTTATGTGATGTTATTCTGTTGTATTTCGTAAGTTATAAGCGAATCGGTTGAGTGAATTTAATTAATTATAATTTATTATGGTGAGCGCGGAAAGGTTGTCGACGGCTAGACAGTGCGGTGGAAAAAGATGGAGACCAGGAGAAAGAGAGGTCCCATCGAGCGGCGCTCAGTCGAGGCTGGAGCCAGCCGGGCATAGCATGCTATGCCGGTGGGGGCCCCGCGACTATTTTCGCTCTCGTAAACATTGTCGGAAATAACTGACGTTAAAAATGTCTGTGCCTGAGGCGACTGTCACCGATTACACGGTGCCTCTGCACGTGGACTGCAGCGTGGAGTACGAGCTGCCGGACTGTGCCAAACCCCCGGCGGGGGTCGTCGTGGAGCCGCTGCTGATGATCCATCCGTGTCACTTCCGGAACCTGGAGAGGCAGCGAAGGCGGCCCTTCGAGAACAACCTGCCGCGCAAGAAGTGGACGAGCAGCTGGGAGCCGTACAAGGCGGCTCGGCCGGCGGCTCCGAGGGCCCCCGAGCCGTGGGGCCCCGAGCCGCCCTACCTGCCCCCGCCTCCCCACATGACCCTCGGACTCCCCTGCTACGAAGCTGTGTGATTCATCAGCGTTTACCTGTGATAGTGTCCCCCGTATGTGCGCGCGTAGCGGTCACTGGCGATTAGTGATCCTCGGAGGCTTTAATTTATATTTATGAGAAAAAAAGTAAGAAAAAATGAAATAAAAAAAAAATAAAAAAATAGTGATAGTAGTGTTTCCACGTGTCTACGGCCTTAGACCAAAGAGTCATTTTGTACGTGCTTCGGATGAAAATTGTGTAAACAGAGAGCGAAAATTGTCGAGATTGAAACATGTTACGGTCGCAGCGTTCGCTTACCGATACGAACGAATTTGTATATAATGTCCTAGTCATAGAAAAATAATACGCTTAAATAATGTTAATAGTATACGTACGTAATAATTATACATATTGAATAAAAAAAAAATCGTTATTGTTTTTATACTAAAAAAAAATTGTGTTTTCTTGTGCGATTCTCTCTCGTTTTTTTTTGTCTGCGTGCAATTTCCCAGTAAAATATTCTGATTGGACGCGTGGTCGCGGCAGTCGTCGGCGGAATTGCGATGTAAACCGTTCTGGACTATGGGTCATGAATAATTTATCAAACAAAATGAAATGTCTGGTATGCAGCGAAACGTCCGTGTACCCAGAAGGGAGCGGGCGGATGACGCAAGCAGAAGCAATTCGAACTGGAGAAATATTTCAGATGTCCCCCGTGCCGAGGCACAATTCCGTTCCCCGGTCCGTCGCGACTTAATAAGGGACGTCGCACACTGCGCTACGCTCGCGGAATATATTTGCCGAGTGGTCGAGCGGCTACTCTAAACCGGCCTCTACTCATGATTTCTAAACCCGACGTATCAGACAATTCAATAAAATCATAAAAAATGACTTTACCCTTTTAAGGGATTTTTAATCATAATATTAGCTTAGATTTAAGCATTACATATTAATTATTTATTTATTTTATCATTGTTCCCTGAACAGCTTCACATATGTGTGTATTGCATTAATTACTAAATCATTATAAATCGAAAGATTAACCGCGTCAAGCAGAAGCGTTCCAAATTCCGCGCTCACGCGTATTCGTGTGAAGCCAGATGCGCGCTTAAATAATGAACCGCGTCAATTATGAAAGGATCACTCTCTAGCTTATTTTATTCCAATTGCATTCTTACTTTGCTATAGCCTGATTATAGTTTTTCAATGCATTTTACGACTGTACATGCAATACGATTTTTTTGCGTAAAAGTGCAAAAAATGGACCGAAAGGGGTTGAAAAATATATATGTTTTTAATATAATAATAAAATACATTTTTTTAGAACGTTTTGACAAAAATAATTCGCGCATGAAGTGGTTAAGCATTTATTTACATTTACAAAAGAATTATAAAAAAATACCATACAGGTACAAAAATTAATGTAGTATAATATAATAATAACTTAGTAATTTTCCAAAGTGTAAGATGACTCAAGATCGTTATTGGTAAGTCGAGATCTGGTTTTTGATTTAATTATGTTCGTGGTGGAAAATTAAGATTCGCACAAATATGTGGATTTAATTTTGTAAGCTCCTTTTTTCTAAAGAGGGTACTTTTTATGGTCAGCTAGATTCCAAATATTTTTATTCAGTCCGCATTTTAAACATTCAAAATTTCATCTTCAATTTGTGACGTTTCTTCTTGAAGAATTTACAGCAATTTCAGAAACGTCTGAGTATTAAAAGGATTTACAAAAAATGTAGCCACTGGTTCGATAATAGAAAATTTCTCGAATATACTTTTAAATTGCTCCAAAGGCTCTTAGGGTGAATAATAAATATATCAAAAATATTTTCAATAATCACTTTTTTCATTCTTGGAAAATGTTCAAGAGAATTTTTCGACAACTTATTTATCCAAAACTCTATTTTAGCTTTGAAGGCTTTTATATAAATCATTTCTGCTATACCTTTAGATTAACCCAGAGGTTCCCAATCTTTTTCGGTTTACGGCTCCCTTAAATACACCAGATTGTCCACAGCTCCCTTAATACATCATATGTTTTACCTTAAGAAGAGTGACCGCAAAAAGATGGCGCAAAAAATTTCGAGAATTGGGAATTTTGCCGAATTTGCCGAATTGTTTAATTGAATATTTCGCGTGCGCCCTTATGACGACACTTTGGGAATCCCTGGGTTAACCCTAAAGAATTTATCAAATATAGTTTTTTTGTAAGTGGAATATCTCTATTTCCATGAATCGTAATAAAATATTTTTTTCGCATTAATTTTCATTTATATCAAGTGAAGGGTGAAGATTTTGTCTCGATTAAATCCATAGAAAAGTCAATATCAAACGGTAAATGAAGTTATGGTGGTTAATACTTTTCAATATTAGTCGAATCTATGAGTTACTCTCATAATATATATTTTTTTTTAGGGCAAAGGCTGAAATTGGTTAATACATTAACCAGTCGCTTTAAGGTCTATATTTCCATGAGCGCCCATAGAAATGTCAACCCTAGTACCGTAATATGTTGTCAAAAAAGTTCGTTGGTTAATTTATTGTTATTGACAATAAGTATTGTGAATAAAAATAAAAAAAAAATCTAAAATAATTAATTTTCCCTATAAAGGGTTAAAAGAGAGAAAATGAATAACTACAGGATTTGGTCTGATATCCGATTTTATTTAATTAAAAAAATACATTATTTGTTTAATTAAATAAAAAAAACTTGGTTCAAGTCGTTTTGCTAAAATTTATTTTAGGCCAATACGTCTGGCCCACGGAGTGGAAAAGGTTATTAGAAAAGGAAAACATATTTGTATTGAAATTGCACTATTTTTTTCTGTAATATCACAGTTTTTAACCTTCAGGCTAAATATATGAACAGTAGGAATTCTTTATGACATTATCCAACTTACAATCGGAAACCGGAGTTGTAGGAGAAGAGTTTTAAATTAACCTCTCAGTCAGTTACTCTCATTGTGTTTTTTTTTAAAGTGATAATCATTGAGAAAATTAATAAGAAACGTCTATAAGGTTTGATCTCATATCCGATTAGATATAAGAAATATAGATATATGATGAGTTTATTGCTTCACATACTCCGATTCGCCATAATTACTTCATCATGCCAAGTGTGAAGGAGGAATAAGTTAGTCACAAGTTATCTTTATGAAGTAATTCACTTTTTGTACTCGATGTATTATAAGTCCATTATAATAAGACTAATTAATTCTCAAAAAGTTTGCTTACATGTCTGCATTTAATACTCATTTTTTATTTTAAAAGAATACATTTCGGAAAAGTAAACTTCGATTAAAATGCAAATTTAAAATTGCAATTGGTTATATTTTTCATAATTTGTTTTTATTGAAGTTGATATAAGTGGATTTGTAGATAAAAAAACTCATTATTTTCGCATAATAAATTTTAACATGTTGACAGTTAAAAAAATATATGAATTAATTAACGTGTTTATATTACCTTGAAATATCTCACAATGTAAATAAATGGAATTATACCACTTTCAAAGATAACGGCATATATATTGATACTAAAGACATCTTTTACTGTCGTTCAGTGAGCATAACTTCCTATTTTGATGCAGAATAACTTTTAGGTTTAATTATATTATTCGATCGACATCTGAATAAAATAATAGGTAAGAGATATTTACTGTTATCTTAAGAATCTGTAGTTATTTCGGAATTTAATTAATTATTGACACAGTTAAACATATTCATATAAAAATACAATAATCAGTTCTAAATGAATAAATTTTAATAATATTATTAATATTATACAAGGTGTGATAAAAAATATGCGCATTTTTTAAATTATTGCTAGATGTTTACATCCAAATGTATATTTTTGTTGTTATATTGATACACTTGTCCTTGACGTACCTTGACATTGGATGCTTACTTTATTATTGGCTGTCAAAAAGTTTCGCATATTTTAATGTGATCAGCGATTTTTATTTGTCGAAAAATACAAAGTATTTTTGGTCACAAATGTTATTCGACTTCTTTTGCTTACATTGAGGAGATAAAAACAGAATCTCTACAAAAGCTAGACGTCATAACAAAAATTACGTTTTAGAAGTGCTTCGAATATTAGAAAAAGTAAAATAAAAACTTTGCGTATTTTTTTTTATTATCAAACCTAGTATGTTTAAATATATAAAAATAATCATTTGAGAAAATAAAATGTCCTAATATAAAACTATAAATTAATAATAATATATGCGTCGTACGTGTCTTGGGTAGCGTATAATTGGGTTACGTAGAAGCCAAGCACGAATATAGCCGTATGACATAATTCAATTTAAATTTTGATCATATAAGCTAATAAATTTTAATATACTTATATAAAAATAAAATATTCTGCATTTTTATTGCATATTAACTCAAAAAATTGATATAAAGTCGAATACATAAAAAAAAGCTGGTTCTTCATTGATATTTTTTCTATTTCTATATAAAATTAGATAATAATATTTTTTGTATACTGAGTATAATGAGAGCTATGGTCATTTATACACTTATTTTTATTAAAAAAAAAAAATAGAAAACGGTCAGGCGTGAAGAGTGATAAATGATATTTCGTAATAAAAAAACCTGTGACTTCGAATTAAATTCTCAGAGAAAATTCTGTTAAATTATTTAAAAAAATATATAAAATACCACAATTGTTTTATCGCGGAAATCTAAAAACAAATACAATAATTCGTATCTGTATGTTAACTAACCGATTCAACAGGTAAAAGGTACCAGTTTATAATGATTTTTGTTGAAAATAGTCTACACAGGTCTAATTAAAATGGGGGTTTAATTAGGAAGTCCTAAAAAATATCTCTTGACCAAAATTAAAAAAAGACATAAAAAATATTGCGTGTTCATAGTAGATAGTATTTTTTAGTAAGACAGGTCGCAGTAAGGATGGAGAGTGGATCAATTATATTTGTTTATTCCGAGTAATTGAGCATTCCATATTTAATGATGTAGAGATGCACAACTGGATATGGATTAAGGTTTGTCAACTATTGTTAATACTTTTTAAAAAAAATGATAATAATATGATAAATGATAATATCTGGGTAATACTTCGACTCCTTTTCTGTTTATAGTACGCCCCAGATTCTTCAAGTGCTCGATACAACTCCGCCCTATTTACAGTATACCAAAGATTCCACAACTGCTCATTTTAATTGATATATTTACATTTTTGTGTAGGTGGAAAATCGCTGATCTATAGTGAGCATTAGCTAAATTTACGAGAATATCATTAGGAATACATAAATGATGATAAATCATTGTGACAATTTCAACGACGTTTTAAATTTATTATCCCATCCGTCACGGCGGCTCGAAAACAATCGCGTCTGCCGAAAGGGGTCTCTCACAGATTATTCTATGAATAAAAATAGTTACTCAAGATATGCTACATATTTTGGATTTTTTAACTAATTAATATGACGCGTAAATGATACGCGCACTCGGCCTTGTCCGGTCGTAGACAGGGTATTCGCAGCACGTGTCAATCGCATGTTTCAATTGCACTCGACACATCGTACCGGATGGGAGCGAGAAAAAACATCGCCCGCGTGTCTACAGCAGCGAATATTGTTGATTTTTTCGCAATTGCAGACAATAAACAAGAATTTTTATTGATAATATTTATTCTTCAGACTTTTTAAGACAGCTAAAAAAAGTTTGTTAGATATTGTATTTATATGAACAGAGTTATTCGAGAAAAATCAAATACATTCCATAGCCACGGCTAGGTTAATAAAAAAAAATACAATATTTTTGCACGGATTATTTGATCCAAGACAATTGCCAGATTCAAAATATTATATTTATAGCGTGTTGTTACGTCTCGATGTTCATTGGCGTAAAATTACTTGATTTTATGTCACAATAGTCAATGAGAAATGCATAAAAAAGTAAACAATACGGTGAGATTGATCAAAAACAGCTGTTAGCCTTTTTGGTAAGAGTCACACAGGAATAATAAATAACAAACAAAAAGCTTCGATATATTTTAACCATTAGAAGTATCGTTTGTATTATTTTTTTATTAATTATAATACATATGTATGAATAATATTTTGTGTAATTTAATTATAGGGTTTTTATTGATACAATTTTTACACGATTTTCCATTCCATAACGTTGTTTTTTGCCCGGTTTTAGGTTAAACGTATTTTCCGTGTAAAAAAAGTTAAATTTTGCATTATGTTATAAGAATATTCCGTGTTGACAATCTGCGATGTCCCTTAATACAGTCGGAATTTACGCATCCGGAAAAGGAAACAAAACCGGAACCTTTGTTTGCCGAGTGGTATTTGGACACGTGCGCCTACTAATATCGCAATACATTTTATTTAAGACTTGAATAAAATTTCAGAATTAATTCCCGAAAGCTCGATCCCATGACTATTTTTAAAACAAATCCTTTCAAGAAATTAATGCAAAGAGACGGCAGACGCGAACGTGGGACGAATATTCTCCCGATGAATCAGCTTTTATAATATTTTAATTTAATCGCGAGACTTATTAATTAATTAAATTCGGTATTGTAATATCGAAAAATGTGTATAGTGAAACTTTACGGATTTAATCTGCTGAATATATGAGGCACTTCAATCTAGTGTAATTAAAGGCCACCCTCTGCGCAATATTATCATCGAATATATATTTTTTTCGAATTAATTAATATTAAATCCCGTGTAATATGCCAATTAAAATTTCAATTAGTCCCTTATTTCGGCACATAACCTTTGATTTGTTTTCATATCGAATTACATTTATTTCATTTGTAGGCTTTCTTGTGTTTCTTTTGTAAACATTAACAAAGAGAGATTTTTAAGGCTTAACGAATATTTTTCCTCAATATTTTTAATTAAAATGTTTTCTCGAATCGTGAATTTTTTTTTGCGCATTCGTCAATAAAATTAATGTTGTTTGAATGTCAGATTGATTTTTCTTCATTTTTTATATTAATATAAGTGAATGCCTTTCCAGCAGATCGAATGCCATCCTTCTGCTTCCATTGTTTATGCATCTGCTTTGGTCTTCGATAAATTGTCTTCGAGTCGACACGTAATTGTGCCGGCATTTCTGCGACAGCTATTTTGTTATTCGATTTGGAGTTGGAATTTGGTATCAAAGACAAATTTGGCACTGGCCAGAATAGCATGGCATGTGGGTCAAAGGAGTGGCAGGTGACTTTTATTCGTTTTGGAGCCTGGCCACCTCGAGGGTTAACACTGTATGCGCGCTGGAAGAAGATTGCTTTCGAGATGATGTCCGCACCTATGCAAATATTTGGCCGGAGCTTGTTTGCTTCCATTAGTTGAACATACATATCATCTGGTCCTGTTTATTGAATCTAATATCTTCAACGCTAGAAAATGCGTATTTGAACAATTAAAAATATCAGTGAGTGCAGCGTTTCCGACGCGTGTAACTCTGGTCGCCATTAATTATTCCATTAATCTCTGGGACGGACGCACGCATGCCAACGATTCCCATTCCGTGAGTCTGCATTATGAAAAATATATTAATGGCGGCTAATTATGTTATAAAAATACGTTACATGTCGAGATATATCAAAAAAAAAAAAATATGTCTGATACATATACGTATTTTACAGCAGGGCCACGATCGTTTCATTCGTTTTACGATCAATTAGCTATGAGCGACTTGTACAACTCGAATTGTGCTATTTATCTGCTAGAATTAATGTGCACAGGGATCAGAAGTATCACTACTCTTTTACGTCGATTAAAATAACAAATAAAAAATGTTTATTACTTAAATTTAAAATTAATTAGTTATAAAAACACACATATATTGAAAAATTCACATAAATATGTTCACGAAAAGGAACGGTGTCATTTGTGGACTTCACGAAACGGCTCTGTGAACCGGTGCGTTCCACTCCAGAGACAATCATTCAATATGTTCACTTTGTTTGACATAAAATAAATCAAAATTTATTAAATCTATTGGGGACCCCAAGATCCTACACGCCACAATCTTTTTTTATTTGTCTAAAATAGTATAATATTATAAATAATCATTGTCCTTTATTGTCCGCAATTGCGAAAAAAAAATGAAAACGACAATATTCACTTCTGTTGCCATGGGCGCGATGTTTTTCTCGCTCGCATACTGTACGATGTGTCAAGTGCGAGTGTAACGTGCGAGAGCATTAACATTTACGTATCATATTGATTACTTTATGCAAAATATTGACCAAATTATGAAGCAATTATGTATAGCTATTTTTATACTTAGAATAATCCATTATTTTTTTAAAATCCAGATATTGATGAAGTCTATTTTTTAAGTCTTGACTTTAAATGCCTGGAGTTGTAATTTATTATAATAAGTAGATATAATACACAGTTCGGAAATAAATAAAAGTAATTTTGAAAACAACCAGTATTATTCAAATCACTGATGAAATTTAGGTTAATTTGATTGCTATCAAAAATTAATGAAAAAAAAATCAAATTGGCCTTTATTATAGTTTTATCAGCGTGTTGAATGGAAATGCAAGAAACGTTTACATGTTTTAATATTTATTCGACTTAAAATAACCTAATCTTTATTTGAATGTTCACATTATAGTTTCTGATGCGTTTTTCGGGGTAGTAATTAAGATACATCATTAGTGCAAGAAAAGAATTTACCAGAATTCCGCTATGGCTAATTAAGATCTAACTTATATTCTATATTTTGTACAAAGGCGATCGAGACACGGATGTACATAAAGTTAACGTTTCTATAGCGCTGAAATAGGAACTACGCTATAGAAACAGGCCCTATAGAAAACTAGCCACCCATTAAAAAGGTTTATTTAATTGTATTTTGTAAATTGAACGAAATCAATACATCATACATTTCCCATTCAGGTATTTTTAATGACCTTATACTGACATTGACAGATTGTTAAGGCATTGGCCGTTATGTCGCACAGCAATGCATTACATCTGAACGAAATACATAATTTGAGCTTGAAAATCTATCGTTTTGTAGAGACCAACAAATCGAGCAATCTAATAGGAAACGCTGTAGAAGGGGCTGTGCACACGCCGCTTTATAGCAGATAGCACTATAGGAGGGTTTTACTGTACACTGCTATACTGTTTTTTTTATATTTTTGTAAATATTTACAATGTGGTCCTTTTCAAACATAAATAGCGAATTCTTATTATTTACTTGCCGATCTTACTAAATTTCATTTGTAATCGTCTTATAATTATTATTTAATTGTTTTTTTTTCTTCAAGTAATTAAAAATCCAGTGGTCTACTTGTCAGTATAATTAAATGAACGTGGGCAGCTTTGGTCCCAAGTCCTGATTTGTCTAGTCTAAGGATTGCATATCTTTATTTTGTCACGTAGTTGATAGTGAGTCGTTCTTCGAGCTAAGTTCAAGCACGTAATCTTCT